>NW_018922343.1:52850-92780 GCF_002207925.1 Prunus avium | reverse complement strand
GAAGATGGAAGAACAAAGCATGAAATTGAAGGATTCCAAAGGGGATGCTTGCCTTCGATCGATTCTCATGGTT
The DNA here is from genome assembly GCF_002207925.1 of Prunus avium. The sequence goes on along the minus strand of NW_018922343.1, from coordinate 92,707 downwards.
GCTGGGAGGCTTGCAGCAACCAAGGTGAGTTGTTTTGCTGGGTAGAAAGTGCCTCCTTTTATAGGCGCTGGAAACCCTTAATTTTGTCAAGCTTCCCTCCTTTTTCTCTTCACTTTCTTCCATTTAATCTTATTTGGTGAAACTTCCTTAGCCTGAAACCATAGGCACGCAACTTTTTGGGGTTCCAAGGTCCTCAAGCAACAGGACTTCTCCATGTGGGTGAGGAGCCACCCACTTTTGTTTCTTGTTTTCTCACCAAAGCTTGAAGAGGAAAGAATGGGTAAGGGTGCTGGTTAAAAGGTGATTCCATCAGCACATGGTTTTGCTTGGTTTTGGTGGTTTGGCTTCGATCTGGTTTTAAGAGAGATGCTGGATATTTCCACGATGTTGGATATAAGACGTTGGGCTGTTTTGTTTCCAGCAGCTTGTGAGTTTGCTCAAGTAGCTGGAAATTTTAGCTGATGTGGGATTTCTTCAAGTGTGGTGGGCCTTTTCTTAAGGTGATGGACTATTGGGTTTCTCTCTCATGCTTACCCATATGTTTGGGCTCAAGGAATGGGCTTGAGTTTTGGTGCTCCCAAGTAGCCCAAAACTTCCACTCCTTGGACCATCAATGGGCCTCATGAATACTCGTAACTATCCATACCACAACCCGCTCAGCAAGCCCCAGGCATTCGCGTGGCTTGGGCCCACTTAAGCTTGTAGCGTGGCATGTTGCTTATTTACTTGGCGTGGCATGTGTGCAAGCGCATATGACGAACTTTTGCGTGCCCAAATCGGGTTTCTTCTCGATAAGGTATAGCATTGGGCTGAGATTATATTTGGGCCTAGCCTTGGATTTTTTGGGCCTCAACACTTCTCTATTGGGCCTTTCGTTGTGAGAGGTTGTTTTGGGCTTATTGAATCCCCCCATGTTACAATTGGGTATTAACAGATAGATCAATCTATAAATGAGTTATGATAGTTGATAAATGTGTTAATGATGGTGGTGGTGGATGTGACAATGGGGGTGGTTCTGGTTGTTGCATGCGGTGGTGGTAGGCTGAGGATGGGGATGGTGGCGGTGATGATAGTGTTGAGGTTTGTGGTAAATAAAGACCATGAAAATAAAGTACAGATGTTGACAGAGACTTTAAGTTCGAATCTCTTGTCAAATAGAAAAAGAAAGAAAATACAAAAAGAAAAGTATGGAGAAAGAAAGAAGACGGTAATTAGCCAAATCGGAATGAGGAGAGAGAGACAGACAGAGGCCCGTCCACAAAGGCAACATGTACTACTTTTTCTTGGCCGTAGATCTGATTCTCGCTTCTCATCTCAGCTCTCTCTCTCTCTCTCTCTCTCTCTCTCTCTCGTGTGTGCGCATTGTATAATAAAATAATAATTTGTTTGTTATATCTTTTTTTAATTATCATTAAACTTTTAATTAATGGATTGATATAGCGGCAGCCAGCGAAAATCTCGCATTCCCAGCATCGTCTTCTTCTTCTCCTTCTGGTCTTTTTCTACTACGCAGAAAGAGAAACTGATACACCCACCCACCCATCGATCTCTCTCTGTCTTCTTCTCTGGGTGTTGTATGTAATATATTAATGCCTGCACAGAAGCGTTCTTTGCCAGAGAGCCTCAGCGACAGCGATGATGAAGACCCAACACATATCCACCACCACCAACGAGCCAAGCAATCTCGAGCTCAAGATGAATACCAACTACTGCAAGAAGAAGAAAAAGTAGTAGCAGTAGAGGGAAATGAAGAAAATGAAGAAGAAGAAGAAGAAGAGGAGGAACACGATCGAGATGAAGCGGGCGGTTACGTATCATCTCTCTCTCCCATCTTCTCTGTTTTTGCTCTTCGTGTATTTGTATATGTAGTTTTTCATCTGGGTCGTGTTCTGTTTTTCGATTGATTGATTGAATTTATTTGCTTTTGTTTTTACATTTCAGATTCTGAGGGAAGCCCATCTTCTACTTCTGAAGAAAAACCCGAGTACTCTCCCTCCCTCTCTCTCTCTCTCTCTCTCTCTCTCTCTCTCTCGTGCACACACGCTACATTTTGGCTTAGTTTTATTTTATTCTATGTCATACTTCAATATCTTCTGTGCGCACTAGCTAGTTGTAGATTTTACTACCATTTTCGAGCAGTTTCAGAAAGCTCAATGCTTTGAATGTTGATCGGTTTTCCACGTGTCCTAATATACAAAGTGCCGATTTGTTTCGATGAATGTTGAGTTGTCGTTGGTGGTGTTGTCAGTTTTGGTATTGTTATAAGCACTTCCCTAAGTTTCAATTTTTGAAAGATACGAGGATTAATGCTTGAGAGATTGATGAATGTTGGGATCTGAGCCTTGTTTTGTGCTTGTACTACTTTTACCAAGTCGATATATTAATTCTACAGGGCGGGTACTGGTTTTCTGATTTTCCATAATCCGGTAGTGTTCTGTTACAAATTGTTATTGATGTCATGGTTGTGGATAAGAACTTCCTGGTGGTATCCTCCAACCAGTGTTCTATATGAATTGAAAATTGCACCTGTTTGTCATTTTCAAAAACAGAAAAAAAAATTTGCTCCTATTTGTACTTCTGAGTGTAGTGCAAAGTAATGATTACGTACTTCTTGTTCACTTGCAGATTTTTATTTGTACAACTGCCAGAAATTCGTAAAGATGTACACTGTCCAATATGTCTTGGTAACTTCTGCTTCTGAACTTTTTGAATGAAATGTCATGGTTTAAAAACAAAATTGGTATGCGTCCACTGTACTCAACTGATGAAGATGCCCCCTTGTGGCATATAGATAGACTTTTTTTTCCCTCCCCATAAAACATAAAGCACTGAGTAGAAGAGGAAGTTTAATGACGCATGTTTACTCTGTACCTCAATGGAAAGTGTCATGATATTGTTTACTCCTCTATGTTGATCTCTCATATGAGCGTTGCTTGACTGGAACTTTAAAGTGGTATGTTAACAATTAATTACTGCGCTATAACGATTCATGCATGTATATATCTATCAAAATTCTTAGTTCACATTTCTATTTTCTGATGGTGGTTAACTGCTGATTCTGCTATGCACTGGCTTCTTCTTGTAGCTATGCACTGACTTCTTTTGTTGGAATGCAATCCTGCATTGCTTGGCATGGATTCTCAGTGATGCAGAGAATGAATTGCCTATTATTAATAAGTAGTTAAGTGCTGATTCTTATAGTGTTCTCTGTAGTTCTACCACTGTTTTCAAACTATGAAATGCACTGTGGTCTATTTTGAGGCAAATTCTAGGTACTTAGCTATTTAGATAGTAAGTAAAACTAGCATTTGTTTAAAATTATGCAAGAGTTGATTTGAGAAGGAAAAATTCAAACCAATAGAATGGATTTCAAATTTGATGCTTATAAGTGGGTTTGGCAAACCATGCAGGGCCTGCCATTTGAATAATTTGGTTGGCTTCATTCATCCCTCATCTTGTCAACCACAATAGTTTGTGGGTCAAGAATAATCTGGATCTGGAAACAAGGGTTAAATAAAACCAAAACCAACTATCAATGTGTGATTTAGTCGATACGTGAACAAGGGGAAGATTAAGACGGGTGTGACTTGAGATAAAATAGTGAGAAAAACTCGGTGATCTATGGTTTAGCATGCTGTTACAGAATGGAGAGGGAAATCTGCCTCCTTACATTACACCCTTTTTCTGGGTTTATAAGAAAACTTCTTTTAGTTTGTAATCCCTGAATCCTAATTTTTGTTTGGAAATAAAGTGGTATGCGTGGAGGAATACTATTATGTATTTAGTAGATGACTCGTCGGGCCATCGGAGTGGGACTTATTTTAAGATCTAAATGATGACAGAGATATTCTCCTGTACTTCTTTTACTAGGCACCTGATGGTAAATCCCCATCCAAATCTCTGCTTCCCTCCAGCTGTAATCTGGAAATCTAAAGCTCCCCCTAAGGTAAAAGTACTAGTTTGGCTAATCGCTCAAGGCAGAATTAACACATGCGACTTGGTCCAAAGGAAAAGACCCAGCTGGTATTTCTCTCCTAATTGGTGTGTCCTGTGCAAAAAAGAAAATGAATCTGTGGATCACCTCTTTTTGCTATGTCCCTTTGCCTCGTCCCTGTGGGCTAAGCTATCCCGGGAGACGGGGATAACATGGGGAATCTTTGCAACTTGCAGTGAGGTGTTGGAAGCCAGGTTCAGATTCTTTGGTGGGAGGAGGAAGGGTTTAGTGTTGGGAAACTGTGCCATGATGGCAATTTTCTGGCAAATATGGGGGGAAAGGAATAGGAGAATTTTTGAGAATGTGGTGGGGGACGAGGTAGAGATGATATGGGATCGTATCCGAGTCTGGGCATCTCTCTGGGCCTCTGTTTCTGTAGAATTTAAGGATATCAGCTTTCAGCTTATCCACCTAGATTGGAAAGCAGTAGTGTTGTAGTGCAGAGCTTTTTCTTTCTGTTTTGTAAGATGGCCTCCTTGGCCATCTCGTGTCTTTCGCTCTATCCTATTTGAATAATACTGTTTCTTTTCAAAAAAAAAAAATGATGACAGAGATATTGATGTGGAAGAAGGGGAGCTCAAGTGTGTAGAAAACACATATATACTTGTGCTGCTGCAAAGGCAGATTGAAACATTGAAACGACGACTATTCATTCAATTCCAGAAACATGGTGGTGAAGGTATTCAACTTTGATGATTCCCAAGCTTTCTGGACCTTACCTTCCACCTAGCATGCTCTTCATTACCAATGTTTGGTGTGAAAAATGTCCAGAAGGATCAATACAACGGAACACAATTTCTCTAAAAATGTTATTGTTGAAAAATTTAGTATAATACTTGATAACTTTAACACTTTTTGTATTGAGAAACAGAACTACACAAGATGAGGGATGGATATGCATCTGGAAGCATTGGGGAATAGTATGCTTCTGAACTTTTTGAATGAAATGTCATTTGATGAACATTGTCTACCTAGCTGCTCCATGTGAGTATCTTGGAGCATTGGGGAATAGTGATTTTTTGTATGTGAGTTTTTGGATCTGTGATAGGTTGTGAACCACCAAAATTTAGGACTTCCTGGGTGATGGATAATCCTTAGTAGGTGGCCACTCCCCTTCTACAAGAAAACAAACCATAGCCCGCCTTCTAATTGCCACCACCCTTTTTCCTCACCTTGCTTTTGAGCATTTTTTTTCTGCCTCCGCAAATGTGCTAAGGTGTCTTTTTGACCTCTTCTTCACAGTTCTGAACAATGACACTATAAATGAGATGGAATATACAGTGGCATATTCATTTGCGTTATATTGTGATAACAAGTATACCATTATGCTTGATTTGGTACTGGTGTAGATATTTCTAATATACATGTATGTGGTTTGACTCACCTTCCCGCAGTGAAACAAGCAATTACACCAATAATTTGTTTTTCCTACTTTAGTCCATTATCAAGATGAAATTTGGAAATAAGAGTAAGTTCTTTCCCAACCTTATTTATTAAACTTTAAGATCAGGAGATGGAAGCCTGTCAATGGCATCATAGTTTTCATTAGATTAAAATGTATTTTTTGAATTTCCAATATTACCCACCTTTAATGTAATATATATATATATGCCAAGTCTGACAAAAGAAATATTGAAATATAAATCATAGTCACTTGGAAGAAGTCAAATTCAATTTGAGTTTCCTGGGGGCCTGGTATGGCAGTTATCCTCACACCCATAGACTGAATCTAACTCATGTCTTTCCCTTCCCTTGAATAAAACAAAAAAGTCAATTTGAGTTTCTTCGTCTTTGATGAATTGGCTTAGATATCTTGAAGAGAATGTGAAAGACTGAAGTCAGGATGGCCACATGCAAAAGTGTGATTGCTGATACAAAATTAAAAGCTCTGGTGACTATGAAGTGTGATTGCTGAAAATAAAACCAAAACCTCCTTGGAATTTTATACGTTGAAATGAAGAAACTATACTTCCTTGCTAGAAAGTACAAAAGAAGTCACCATAAAGTACCAAGCCCTGTACCCTGCCCGTTGAGATCAGGGCCACAGCCAAAGATCAGCTCTGTGTGGTGGAATCTTCAAATAAAGTTGTATCCTAAGACCCATTTGTTTTCTGTTTTCTCAGTGTAACCTATAGTTCATAATTCCTATTGGCAACAGCACAAATGAGAAATTTATTTTATTTTTTCAAATACAGAGCAAATTTCTTCTTTAGGACATGCCAGTATCTATTGAACTTAGAACATCGAATGATTAGGGGATTGCTTTAGTATGTTGAAATTTTGACATAATACGATCACCATTGTTTGAATATATCAATTATTTAAGAAAGGATATTAGTTTAGTTTTACATGCATATTGAATTCCTGTATGGATTTCCCAAGACTCTAAATTTGTCAGCTTTATATACTATCTGTCTCCAGAAGTTCTCATTAAACATCAGCAGCCATTTGGATGTGTTATTGCTAGTGGTACTGGTAACAATTACTAATATCTTGTTAAAAAAAGAAAACTGTGATTCCTGCTTCTTGTTTCATCTCTTGAGTCTTGCTTACCTCTTCTGTTATCCATAATGCTTTATCAATCTGGTACGCATTCATTCATCAATTTCTCTTTCCTTGACAGGGATTATTAAAAAAACAAGGACTGTAATGGAATGCCTACACAGGTTTTGCAGGGAGTGTATAGACAAGTCAATGCGGATGGGGTATGCACTGTTGAGCTCTTTACCTCTTAGCGTTTTCTTATTTCTGTAATAGTGGCATTTTGATTCTCTGATTGAAAAAAAGGAATTTTTTTTGTTATAATATAAGTTGAGAACCAATCAACCTTATTTAGTTAGTTTGATATATAATTTCAGGAACAATGAGTGCCCCGCTTGCCGCACACACTGTGCCAGCCGACGTTCTTTGAGAGATGATCCAAATTATGATGCCCTAATAGCAGCTTTATATCCAGATATTGAGAAATACGAGGAGGAGGTATAAATTTTGCTTTTGTACATTTATATTACTAGCAGGTTGACAAGTACATTGCATATGGTCAAGTATAATAAAGGTTGCTGAATATGGGAAAAATAGAAAGGATAACACTTCAAATTAGTTTTACTACAATCCAGCTTTTAACAGACGTAATGAGCAAGGAGATAAATAGGGTTACTGTTGCAGATGGTATGGCCAGCTTGGGAAATGATTGTAATCTGGGTTACCATGTTTTGAGTTGGTCCCATCCTCCATTGTATGCCTTTTGCGTGCTGATCTTCTTTGTTTTATCTAGGCCCAGGCTTCTTCCAGTGTAGGTTCTTCCTCTGGCTTTTGGGCTCCCATGCACAAAAACTAAAAAGATAAATAGAGTTTATTATTCTTGTTTCCATAAATTTTTAAATATAGACATCTAAGTGAAGACATAATTAATGACAATTTTATAGTTAGATGATTCGTTGTAGATATATGCTCTTTTTAACTTGATCATTTGAACTTGAAAGTAAGTTTTAATCAAGAAGATGGAAACAACAAACTGTCACTCTAACACACACATGCTCATATATATATATATATATACATATGAGAGAGAGAGAGAGAGAGAGAGAGAGAGAGAGAAATTAAATAAACGTATGACTGAGAGGCCTACAGTATTGAAAGAGAAAATGGAAAAGATAGAAATTTATTCCTCAAAAGGATGTAGTTTTATTAAGGGTTTTGTTTTGAGAATGTTATGCATCTATTTCGACTAAATAAAGATTAGTGTAAGTTTTTGTTTTTAACGAAAAGATGTGTAAGTTTATCATGTTTTGCAAATTGAGAATTAATTTGTGTATGGTTTCAGGAATTGGCTTTCCATGAAGAAGAGAGGACTCGAAACGAGCAGGTTGGGTTCATGGTTAAAAAATTTCTTGTAGAGATTTGGATGGTGTTGTATTTCTTAGGACATGAACACTACTCAGGAAATATGTTGTCCGGCCTGCATCTCTTTATTCATTTCACCTTATAATCATGTGGTTTCATTTGTAATCAACAAACAAATTAAGCAAAACCCTCACCAAAAGAAAGCAGGCTTTTTTTAGTCATTCTATGATCTGAATCTTGGAACTTGACATGACCCTACTCTTTGACCCTTAAGCCAAGGACCAAGGCAATGGAGCAAATCCAAATGGCCTTACATTTTTTTTCCCCTCTATGTTGGATACTGACGATTTTGTTTCTGGTGTGCTGTTTTAATGCTCCAAAACAGATCCAAGCATCAATTGCCCAAATTTTTCAACGACAATCAGAAGCTCTAATCAGAAGACGCACATTTGGAAAAGATACACCAGATGCATTTATTACAAGATCGCAGCGCAATAATCGGAGTTCCTTTTTAAGGAGACGGAGCTCTCGAGCCACTGAAATTCAAGGATCTGTAGACAATGAGGATGAAAATGACAATAATAACATGGGCAAAAATTCATCCTCCACTGATGAGCGACGTACTGAAGTTACGCCAAGACGGCTGAGGAGACGGGCAGGATCTCGATCCTCTCAGCCGTCTTCATCGCTAGCCAATTCAAGTGGCGGATGCACTGAAAATGATTTAGAAGTAAACCGAGAGAACCGTGGAATTTCTCCTGGTATTGTGTGGAGCTCAGAAATGCTTGCTTGGGGGCGGGGTGGTGCTCGAAGTCACACACGGCATGGCATTTCTAGTGGTTGCGGCAATAAGAATTCTCGAAGCACTCGCTTATCAAAGTTGGTTGATTATCTCCGGAGCATAGAGGAAAACAATGATGAGGTATAGGGATATTGTGTTGGACTATTTGTTGGGTCATTTAGGTCCATTCATTACATGTGCCACCCGTGGAGTATCTTGCTGAATTGTAGTTTCTTGGGGGCTCGAATAAATAACTAGTTACTTTGGCTTTCACTGAGCACCGCAGTGACCCAATTAGAATCAGTACTGCTTTCTTTTTCGCGGTTTTGTATCCCCTTTGATGAAATACTTCTTTGTCTGCAGTTAGATGTTCATCTCATGCTTATTTCTTTGGATAAAAGATGTACACCAGGTTTGCAGCAGCCGCACCTATGCTGTCGGCCAAGTTTGTCAGTCAAGCACCTTTGTGATGTGAGATTATTCTCCTGATATTACTAATCTAAAGATGTAAATTTCACTTGTGAAACTTGCCTTTGACTATGTAAATGTTATGATTTCTTCTTGTGCCTTTTTGGATTGAGAGTTACAATTGGGCTGTGAAACTTACTAGTCATGCCTCTTTACCTCATCCTCTGCTGGAATTTTTGTTTACATACTATTGATAGAGAACACAAGCATGACGCATTCTAATAATATGGCCAACCTTAAGTTTACTAGTTCATTCTAAAAATGTTAATGTACTGCTCTTTATTTCTTTGGTATTCTTCTACATTACACAATACCCATGTGCCCGTGTAATTTTCCCATGCATTTTTTTATACAGTATGTATCTCGCCAGACGCCTTTGCTGGCAGAAGAAGTTGAATTTTTGGCAGTCAAAGGGTATCACAGTTCCAATGACGAGAAGTTGACCCTGAACCCTTCATCCTTAATGAATGATCTAGATTCTGCACCCCTTCTAGTTGATCCATGCAGATATGACCTGCAAATTCTGCAAGCAGAAGAAACTTTGGGAGGGGTTAAAGCCATTTGCACTTCCAGCAGGGACCATTTGGTGAGTAGACATTAGAAGGGCTATTGTGAGCTCTCAGTTTTACAAGCTCTCTTAAGATCTCTACTTTTTACTATTGCCAAGCTAAAAGGTGCACACAACTCATCTTTGGAAAGAATATTGATCCAATGAGAAAAATTTAGTCGAACGTTTCAATAATAAGCATTGATCAAATAACAAATGCATCTGCTAGTTAAAGTTCTCTCTGGTTGCATTTCATTTTACTGTTTTGAGCTTAAAATGAGAGAATAGAGTAACTTTTGATGCTCAAATGTGAAGATGCTTACATGATTTGCAGTGCCGAAAACTCTATTTGAAAGACAGAATGCTTATAATAAGATCCATGAAACTCCTTCATATGGCAGTATTTGTAGCCATATTGTACAAATTGTCCTTATTGTCAATTATTTGAACCGGTTTGAAGAATGCAAGCCATTCATTCACTTTATTTTCAGTTTTAAAAGATATTATCATTAACACCATAAATAAAGTTTTAAATTCATTTAAAGTCCTTTCAAATTTTTTTAAATGATTTTTAAACTTATTTCTTCTGTTTAGAATCATGTGTGAATATGCATAATCCTGTTTCTAATCTGACTGTTTGGCAAGAGATCATTCTCTATGATTGCATTGATATCAACAATAGTCATTGAACACTAAATCAATATCTGCTACTCTTTTCAGATTCTAGCATACAGACGGAAGGAGATTTAGTTAGGAAATTTCGGACTTGCCAACTAAATTCGTACGAGAAGATTGTTGTATCTGGCTGTTGATAAAAGAGTTACTGTAAATCGATGTAGTAAAAGATAGATACCGGGATGCATTGATCCCCAGTTCAGACATTGTTGTATTCTTGATGTTGTAAACGCATGCTTCTATTGTTTGTGTAATTTGATGTTGTTACTTTTTGTGGCTTCATTTTAGCAGAAACGATTAGCTTACAATACATCAGTAGCAATTTATATTTTATTTTTACAATTATGGGCAGGCTTTTTGGGATTTCCCAAATCCCCGATCCATGGCATTATATTTTTTACACAAATTTTAGATCCTTGGATGAGATGAAATTTGACACGGTTTTCGAGAGGAATTGGTAAGCCGAGGTTGAGATTAAATCTGACATGACAAGTTAGTTTTTAGTTTTTGAGGGTTTAGGGGATTTGGAGGATCACTTTTCCTTGCTTCTTTCTGCTCAGACTGTAGAATTCATTCCACTCATTCATCTTCATTCTTCGTTCTCAAAATAGCTCCGGGCCTGTTCATCTTCATTCTCTCCAAGTACAGAGGGTTTCTCTCCTTCTAGATCTTTGTGCCAAAGATAGTCTCTCTCATTTCCATCTAATGCTATCTCCTCATAATTTTTTTTTCATCTCTCAGTGCATTATTTCTCTAGTATGGCTCACGCCCAAGATTTTTCTTCCAGATCACTTTTATTAAGGTAAAAATAAATAAATGATATTAAATAGGGAAGAGAGAGAAATATTAAGTTAAGGAGAGGTAGTTTAAAAATGCAATAACGAAAAGCAGACACGAGCTTAATCAAAGTTGGCTAGAGCGGATGTGCTCCTCACTTTACACCCGAATTCGAATCCCCCTCCCTCTGGTTTAGATTAAATTAAAGTAGAATATCATTTGTATAAATAAAAAATAAAAAAAACCAAAGCAATAACAAAAAATGAAATTCACCATTGTTACAATTTAGTTTATATTTTATTTAATTCACGTTGCAATAGGTGGATCAAACAACTTGATGTGTGAGGTTAAACTATATTTTTTATTGGGTCTGAAGGGTTAAACTAGGACAGAGAGCACTTAAGCGGAGTCAAAGCTGATATTTTCGTAAATTTCAAGTACATTTTTGTGATAAAAACCCTTAAAAATATTTGAAATTTTTGCAGAAAGAATTATATTGTTGGGTGTCCTATGATCCACATTTTTTGTTGGTGTGATTAAATAAAATAAAGGCTTATTTACTGTAGTGCCCCCGAAACTATGATCAAATCCTACATTGCCCCTTGAAAGTTGAAGTGGCCCACCTTGCCCCCTTGACCAAGGTTTGGTGAATCACTTTGCCCTATACCGCCATCTCCTACCATACTGGGATTGAGAAACGCCTGGTTCTCTCGGCATGGTCATTGAAGTCGAATACTTGCTCCTGGTTCCAAGATTTTGATTCCTCTGCTTCCTTTTTCAAACTCAAATCTCACTATCTCTGTCTGTCTGCCTCAGTTAATTAGCATGTGAAAACCCTAAATGGTCGCACTCTTATTTTCTAGATCTAGGGATGGGCAAAAGGGGTTAACGGGTGCGGGTTGCGAAATGGGTCGGGTAAATGAGATGGATTCGAATTGGGGGTGGGCTCCACTTATGCCACATCATAAGCTTTGATTGGGCATACACATGTTTTTTAATTTTTGAGGGGTAGGCTCCACTTTTGCCACACCACAAGTATGGGTAAGGGATGGGGAGCCACGTGTGCTAAAAGGACCGAAATTCCCCTGCCACGTCAGCAAAAATGCCGGAGTCAAGAAAGGAGATGACAGTAGAGTGTAAAGTGATTCACCAAACCTTGGTTAAGCGGGCAGGTGGGCCACTTCAACTTCCGAGGCCAATATATGATTTGCCCATAGTTTCGGGCCACTACAGTAAATAAGCCTAAAATAAAACCGAAATGATGTGAAAGTGAAACACGTCACTTGTTCCCAACTCACCAATAAAGCAAAACACTCAAGGCGTTGCAATTTGCAAAGCTCTCTCACCTTTCCACATCCGACGCTAAACACTGAAAAGGAAACCTAAATCCTCCTTCTCACTGCGACAGTGACGCAAAACGTGGTGAGCATTCTCTCCGACTCTTTCTCTAACTTTTTATTTTGTTAATTCGTTCCATTTACGTTGGAGATGATTTGATAATATTTTTCAGAACTAGCCTAGGCTGTGTGAGCCAATACTTATTGCAAACCCATTTGGAACAAGTTGCTTACAAATCAGAATTTTGGTCAAATTGTTGCAAGTTGTTTCGATTGTCCAGTTGGGTTTGTTGGATAACCAGGTGATCAATAAATTAATAGTCAGTGTTTAAATAAATGCTCAGTATCCTAGCTGAATTTGAGGAATGTTGTAGTTGTTTGAATGATGTTTGACAAAATTCCTGAGACATAGTTGGTTCTGTTTCATATGATAAACAAAATTCTTTACTGATAGTACAGGAACCGGTGTTTCAATTGGTTTCACTCCTACATATATAATATCATTGCCACTATATCATTCCTCTATTTGCATGAAAATCACAGAGTTGTTCCCATTTGGTGGACTAATGACGGTGCCGGCACAAGAGGTTAGAGTTGAAAACTGATACTCTGGGAGGATCATTAAAAACCAGAAAGTGAGATTGGATAAGAGAATGGACATTTAAGATTCTATCGTATGGTTACTGTATTGGATACAGTTGAAGGGTAAGGAATAACATTAACATCTAGAATGAGGACTACAGTTTTTGCCAACGCTAAACGAATGCTGCAATAAGATTCTGGAAATTGATAATGGCCTAGATGATATGCTAAGTCTTTTGCATTAGTAACTTTTTCATTGGTTTATTTTGTCAATGGTTAGGTAGTATTGTTATCATTCTTCATTTTTATTTTTATTTTGGGTTGAAATCTTAACAAGATTTATACAATTTAGCCAACTTCTTGAAATTTGTTTCTTATCAAGGTTTTTACACATTGTGGTATATGGGGACTCCAGAAGCAGAGTATGCTGCATTTGAGGAGAAGGTCAAACGAACTGTTTACCTTGATAATATCTCACCACAGGTCACCGATATTGTTGTGAGAACTGCTCTTTCTCAGTTTGGGACTGTGAAAAATGTTCAGTTCATTCCAGACTACTTCAAATCAAGGAACATCGCACAGTGTGCACTGGTGGAGATGGAGAACCCTAAACAGGCTGATGCTATTGTCTCAGAGATAGCTCAATTCCCATTCATGATGGCGGGGATGCCAAGGCCTGTGAGGGCATGTCCTGCTAAAGTGGAGATGTTTGATGATCGCCCTACAAAGCCTGGAAGAAATATATCTTGTCGTTGGTTGGAGCCAAATGATCCTGATTTTGAAGTGGCACAAAAACTGAAGCGTCTTACTAAAAAGCATGCTGCTGAAGCGTCATCTTTGCTCAAGCAACAACTCCAGGAAGAAGAGAATCTTGCGAAGCAGCAGAATGAGGCTCTTAAAGCAAATTATAAGAAGTATGAAATGATAGATAGTGTGATAGCTGATGGAACTGCTCGTCATTTGGCAAAACGTTATAAAATGAGAATAGCAGATGACTGATAGGTTTTTTTGTTGAGGTTCTCCCTCAAGAAAGTTTAGTAAATTTGTAAAAAATGCAATCATTAGTACATGATGGTTGTTTCTAGTAAAGGACTTCATTTGCTTGGAAAAAGAGTTCAGTTTGGGAGTATCTATATATATATATATATATTTTTTTTTTAATTTTATATTTTTTATATTTTATAAATATGATAATGGAAAATGATAAGGATGAGTTGTGTAATAGCATCTGCCTGGGAGATTTTTAAACTTGATTTTGCAATGATTTCTTGTCTTTAAAGCCCTTTATATTGGACTTACAATTTGTTGCTTGGAATAAGAATAAAGCCAAGGCAGGTATCGGATTTATGATGCAGATTATTGGCAATTACCTTATTAGGTTCGTCCCATTTTGAGTCTTGCTCTTAGTATTTTGCTGATTGAGCGAATTATACATTCAATTGACATTCATGGGTTGTCATTGTAATTGAGACTTTACAGTAATCTTGAAAGAATTGAGTTCAGTTGGCGTCAAAAGATTTGTTGCTTGGAATAAGAATAAAGCCAAGGCAGGTATCGGATTTATGATGCAGATTATTGGCAATTACCTTATTAGGTTCGTCCCATTTTGAGTCTTGCTCTTAGTATTTTGCTGATTGAGCGAATTATACATTCAATTGACATTCATGGGTTGTCATTGTAATTGAGACTTTACAGTAATCTTGAAAGAATTGAGTTCAGTTGGCGTCAAAAGAATGGTACACTAATTCTGTTAAGCCAGAGAGTGGAGGTACATATAAACTCGTACAGCCCTTGTACAGGGTTCAAGAGTTCTTGAACAAACTAAATTACTATATCATCTCATTTGTGTGGCAGCGCTGGAAACGGCAGAGTTGATCATCATCCTTCGCCTTTCTTTCCTTTCAAGCACACGTAAATGTGGCGACTTTGCTTTTGTTGATTCCTTTGGACACCTAGATCATGAAACAAACCAATAGCAATCAATTAAGACAACAAAAATGCAGCAATTTTTATAGAAGCAATGAGCATTATTCTTAAGCTTGCATTTTTGTTATTTCCTTACTTTTGGGGGCAGAATGGATGCTCAAAATTAGGCACTGGCCTTGCATGGGGTACCAGAGTCCTTCGTAGTTGCTTCAATGCCTTCTCTTCCTCCACCTACAAATGTTTCAAGTATATTTCAGTTTAAATCAAGCAAACTAGTAGTATCAAACAACTATACAAAAGGGGGCACGGAAACACGCATACCATCCTTGCTGCATCGCTCTCTTCTCTATATCTCTTGTACATTATTTCTTTCTCCCTAACCTGTAGATCTTAACTTTGTTAGTACGGGAAAACAATGTTCTTTTCATTTTATTTTTTAGTTTCACTGACTTGTAGATCCCTAACCCTTATATGTTACTGAAGGAGAGAGTAACAATGTTACCTTTTGATCAAATTCTGCTCTACCAACAGCCCGATGATCAACATGGAGATTGAATTGTTGAACTTGGGTAAGAGGCTTGCGCACTTTTTCTGGAACAGGAATTGGGTCCCTGCATGAAAGTGGGATATGAATCATTCATGTTTTTATGAATTATACCTTGTACCAAGTCTATATAAATTCAAAAAATTCAAAGAAAGGAAGTTTAGTTTGCTTACTCTTTCAAGATTGGCTGTGCCTTAAAAAGTCTTATCTGAGCTGCTTCTTTCTCCAGCCTTTGTCTTTCTTCCATATCCCTCTGCAATTCCTCCTCATGCCTCACCAAACTCTCTAGTTGGAAAGGTTCTGGTTTTGTGCATTGCTTGGGCTCTGGTTTGGGTGGGATCTGCATTTAAAACAGCATGAACCATTAATCTTTCTTGCAATTGCATGTAATTAAAACTCATAAAAAATATTGTTAAGTTTCTGTACCACAGGGTAATCAGTGGTATACGGATATGGGTTAGCTTTGGGAACCCTAGCTCTTTCTTCTTCCAATTGCTTCTGCCACACTTCGGTAATAAATTTCCTTTCTTTCTCAGCCCCTCTTTCCTGATGACATAAAAGACATAACAAATAAGCAGGTTATGAGCAGATTGCATCACTGAATTGGCTAACTTGTAAAGCTGGAGGAAAGGATTATCATACCTCTGTGTGGAGATGAAATGGATTTGGTGTTGTGTTTCTCGGAATTAGATTCTGGTGAGGCTCTGAGTTCAAAGACAACTGAAAAAACAAAAAGAAAGATGCATAAGAAGCTGTACATGAACTTTCATACTTTTCTTTTGTAACAAGTTCAAAAACATTGATTCCACTACCTTATCAAATATATCAAAAATGGAAGAAGGTGGCGGTGGTATTCTTTCATTTGTTGCAAAATGGAATTCCTGAGGTTTAGTCACATTTTTCTTGGCATTACAGAATACCCCCAGATCTCCTTTACTTTCAAATATCTACAAACAATGGTTTAACAAAAGGAACATTAGATATCAATTCCAAATGTTTCTAAGATGAATATCATTAAAAAGAAATGAAAAGGTTGGAAGTACCTTCTTATTCAGAGGCTTCGCCTTAAATTTTGGGATTCTTTCAAGTTCTTCCTGCTCAATTTCAAACGAACTTTTCACCCTGGGTGGACGGGCCCTCAATGATGTATGTAGCACAGGGGTTTTAGGTTCAGTAAGATGATGAGACTTCCCTTGATTATTCTATGATACAATAGAGAAAAACAGAACATTGTCACCTCAACTGGCTTAGCAAGAACAAAAAGTGGAAATATCAAATATGATTCTATTTATACCTGACGAGACACCTCCGTTGAAGCCACTGAAGCCATTTCTGCATTCTGGTTTGCCCTTGCCATTGTCTCCAAATGGAATTCCTACATCAATTAGACATAGGAGTCCTATTATTCATAGAAAATCTTGTATTTACTTCTAAGCAACACCCAGTCTACAATAACTTTACCTGAAATTCCGGTGGCTGAGGTGTACTTCTCAGTATTGCAGGTAATGATGGGGCTTCTAGAATCTGTAATGAGCAACAAGATCCAACCAATGAATCCAACAAATATAGGTCGGAAATCAAATGAGGAATAAAAAACAAGAGTAAAACAAATTACAAAATTACCTTTTTGTTTAGTGGTCGAGCCTTAAACTTCGGAATTTTGGCCATCATCTCTTCTTCAAGCTCAGCAGTACTCTTTACTCTCACTGATCGAACACGTTGAGATGTTTCAAATTCAGGCTCCTTAGGCCTTGTCAAGGTGAGTTTGGGCTTCATCTGAATAATAGAAACATCATTAACCATAATACTAAATATGTTGACAAAATAAAACCGAAGGAGACATAAAAAAGAACTCAAAGAAATCACAGATGGAGATAAGTATCTTTACTTGTGAAAGAGAACCATTGACATGCTGCATTGACAAGTCTCTGGTACTTGATTGGAACCTTTTCATCATTTCAGCCATCGAAACAAATGGTGCTGCAGATTCCCGAACATACACCTTTCTATCCTCTTTTTGCATAGTAGCAGTTGAAGAGCTTAAATTGAAACTGCCACTAGTATGACCCAATTTTGACTTGTGGTGCAACGTTTGGGGTTTGGGATTAAGAATCTGTATTTTGAGGAGGAGACAAAAAGAAAACCAATTAAGGTAAATTTCTAGAAATAACAGTCAAGTTAATACAGAAGTAAAAGTTACCTGTCTAGATCTTCCTCCGTCCAACTTCTGTCGCTTAATTGCCTGATTTTCCTGAGCTAAATTGGGAGTCCCAATTGCATTTTTCACATTTTTTTCTCTGGAAGTTCAAGTAAAGTAGGTAATCAGTACATTGACATATATGAATAAATTAACACATATATCAGAACAACATGATATACACAAACCTTTTCACACTACTTGGTTTGATGTTTTTAGTTTGTGATGACTGTAAGTGACTTTTTTGTTTCAGTGCTGACGGGTTTCTGACAATGCTTTCTATCTTTTTAGCTTTCTGACGGGTTTCTGACAATGCTTTTTTATCAACTTCGCTAATACTCTTATCAGCAGAGACCTAAAGGGTAAATATTATGATTAGATGCGAAAAAGCAATTAATTATGGCTTTTCAGAGGAATAAAAGTTCAAATTATTACATTGGCTTGGCTTACATTGCTTTCATCTTTAGCTTCCCTGGGGATTATATCAACTTTGACTTCAGCATCCGGTTGAGGCTTAGTTTCCACAGACTTGTCATTAGCTTTTAATTCAGAGGATGATTCCAAGTTCTGCAAAAGATAAAAGCGCAATAAGCTAGAAGTCCAAGTTTTAAAGGATATAGAAGGAAAAAAATTAGAAAATGAATACCTTCTGCATTTCCTCTGCTTCACTAAAATCACACATGCTCTCAACCGTAAAAGATCTACCAGCCTTGATCCTAGGCATGAAGGCTGCACAAATAAACGAGTACCAATATAATCAGAACCTTTAACTTATATGCACCAAAAGAAACAAGAAAATAGGTCATCCTTGCAAACATAAAATTCACTTTCACTGAGAGATGTAGATAGATTAAAGCATAGCCAATATGACACTTCCCTGCTCCATCAAAAGAAAATTCCAGTCAAATTATACTAAAAAAATACGTAAATTGTGAACCTAATTTGGCAAGTTTGGTAAAGAAATGAAGGAAATCCCAGAGCTTTAAATCTTAAAATGTTATCCGGATCAAAAAATCTCTCTCACTCAATTTGATCAACTGTAGTTAGAATTTTCTGGAAGCATAACCTCTGTGTAATTTCTGAGAGTATTAACAGAAGACAGTAAAAAAAAAACAAAAGATCTTTCTCTCAACAATGTGGAGCACCTAATTGAGTGTAGTTTTTCATTTAGACAAACGAAATCACTAACCAAAACTAATAAAGAAATCGAATTTTATTTTCTAGTCCCCAATCTTCTAGGGAAACAAACACAACTGACTGAGCAAACAAACACTGCAAGATAGGCAATACAGCAATTGCTTCCCTATCGGTTTCAAGAAACGCTAGGAACGGGAGCAAAATTGACCTCCAAAAAGAAAATTCAAACACTAAATCCCAAGAGAATTACAGATAGCAACGGAAATCAGAGAAGAAAAGCAAGAACCCTAAAATCCAAAGCAAACGCAATGCAAGAAAGACAGATCTGAGAGAAACCCTAACAAAGAGAAGAAGCAATACATCACAGATTCTAACATATGAAAGCAGAAAAAGGCAAAATCCATGGAAATTGAAGAAACCTCATAAAAAAAGAGGGTGAGAGAAGAAGAGAATATTAGGGATCAGGGAAGACGTACGAGAAGGCGCATAGGGCAGAGCGGCGTCGAACCAGAGCTCGGCCTGGCGCTTGTCGTCGTCGCTCTCATCCTTTATGAAGTCGTAGAAGCGCGGGGCCGAGAACTCGTAGGTCTCATCGATCATCTTCGTCGTCATTGTTGCCATGGCCGTGGCTGTGGCAGCGGCCGCTGCGTTGGGTTCGAGATCGGGCATTTGGGGGATTAATTGTTGTTTGGGGTTTAGGGATTGAGAAGAGGAGGATGAAGAATTAGAGAGAGAAAGAGAGATTTGGTGGATTAATGAAGAAATTAATTATGACTAAAGGAGAGGGAGCCTGGAGAGAATGTGTCTGAGTGGTGTGGTGTGGAGGAGGAGTATAACGTTAGGGGAAGGGGTCTCTCCAACGGTCTAATTTTTTGAATTGGGGGCCATCGGCCAACTATGTGACTGTTGGGGCTGTGCTGTTTCTAACGGCTCTTTTTTTTCTCCTTGCCTTTTAGGGACGGGACGCTGTCGTTTTGTTCGCTGGTGGTGAGGTTTTTTACAACTAGCCTTTTGCAATTATTTTTTCTTAATCTTCCTTTGTGTTGTGCGACCATAAGTCACCATGTCATGTGTGTCCACTTATTTTTTTTTTGGTCTGAACCATGAGGTGGTCCTGGATGGACCTCAACTATGGGTGGCACCTTTAAGCCTTAACCACAACCCAGACTAATCCCCACTCAAACCGGGTCGGCCCGTAATGGGTAAAGTATTGGCTAAAATGGTGACTCCGTACGAGAGCAGGGATCGAATCCATGACCTCTCTTAAGGAATGAGAGTGCCGAACCACTCACACCAACCACTTTGGTTGTGTGTCCACTTATTCATTAAAGGGTAATTACATTTTTGGTTAATCGGGTTATGGTTGAATTTAATTTTGGTCACCGAAATTTAAAATTTTCAATTTTAGTCACTGTATTTGCATTTATTAGCAAATTAGGTCATATGCTTCAATTCTGTGAGTTTCATTAATTATAAAATATATTTTAAATATTAAATTAAAAATAAATAATTCCGTCAGTTTTATTAATTAAAAAAAATTAAATATTAAGTTAAAAAAATTAACTTCAATATAATATTTAATATTTATATTTAAAATAAGTCCTTAATTCTAAATGCAACCAGGTGTTTCTTCACAAATTTCTTTCAAAATTACCCTTCTGCTTCTCAATTACAACCATTGTTTTCTCAATCCAAAATTCAGAATACAACTGATGAATTGGGCTGGTGGTAACAATAGTTGGGCGGGGAATTTGGTCTAAAAGATGATGGGCTGGTGGGTTTTTTTTTTAAGATCTCAAACGTGCTTCCCATGAGCCCATTCTCTCTCCCAAAATGGTTCTTGGCCCGGTCTGGACATTGTCTAATCATTTTCTTGTAGAGATTGGCTATCTGGACACGGATTTGGTGCTTTGTTTTGTTATACTGTTCTTTTGCTTCTGGTCCCAGTATCTTGTTTCTCAATGCCCCTATCTTGTTTCTCAGCAATGCCCCTATCTTGTTTCTCAATGCCCCTGTTTCGGGACCAGTTTCTCGTTTCTCAACAATGCCCCTATCTTGTTTCTCAGCAATGCCCCTATCTTGTTTCTCAATGCCCCTGTTTCGGGACCAGTTTCTCGTTTCTCAACAATGCCCCTATCTTGTTTCTTAATGCCCCTGTTTCGGGACCAGTCCTTTGTTTGTCAAAGAAGTTCGGTTCATCCGATTTGACCAGAAAAAATAAAACCACTACGTTATTACCAAAGCTCATCAATTTCTTCTCTGTTAACCCACCTGTTACCTCAATGGTTTACGCCCACCACCTTTTAGACCAAATTCCCCACCTAACTATTGTGGACACCAACCCAATTCGTCAATTGCATTCTGAATTTTGGATTGAGAAAACAATGGTTGTAATTGAGAAGTAGAAGGGTAATTCTGAAAGAAATTTGTGAAGAAACACCTGGTTGCAATTTAGAATTAAGGACTTTTTTTAAATTGAAATATTAAATATTATACTAAAGTTAATTATGTTTAACTTAATATTAAATATTTTTTAATTAATGAAACTGACGAAATTGAAGTATATGACCTGATTTGCTAACATATGCAAATACAGTTATCAAAATTGGAAAATTGAACCCTAACCTTAATGATCAAAATTATAAATATCCAAACCAAGTGGTTGGTGTGAGTGGTTCGGCACTCTCATTCCTTAAGAGAGGTCAGAGGTTCGATCCCTACTCTCGTAAAGAGTCATCACTTTGACCAACATTTTACCCCTTACGGGCCGACCCGGTGTGAGTGAGGATTAGTCTGGGTTGTGGTTAAGGCTTAAAGGTGTCACCCATAGTTGAGGCCCATCCAGGACCACCTCATGGTTCAGATCAAAAAATAAATAAAATTATAAATACCCCTTTTTTAATTAATGAAATTAGCAAAATTGAAGCATATGACTTGATTTACTACTAACACATGCAAATACAGTGACCAAAATTGTTATTACCCCTTCATTAAACTAGGAGCCATATTTGTACCTAAGTGGAAGAGCGTAAGAATATTTTTTTTATAATACTATATGGCACATATTATACGTGTTAACATAGGTTGATCCGAGCACCAGCATCTCCAAGTCCCTTTCTACTGACATGGCTCACTTCACCTGCTCTAGTCAAGTCCCACCAATCAAGGGAGGAGCCATGCCTGCTCCAGTCAAGTCCCAACAATCAAGGGAGGAGAAATAAATACATCTTTTTATTTTGTTTTATTGTTTTTGGTATAAAAGCTGAACTACATCTTGTTGATCAGGGACGGACCCAGGATTTTAAAATGAGATGGGCTAAATTTAGGTACTAAGTAGATAGAAAACTCAACAATACTATGTGATTTCATTGAAAAAAAAAAAAAAAAAAAACAGCAAGAACAATAAAATCAATTACAAATCCTATTTGATAATTCATAACTCATAAACTAAAACTAATGCCCCAATTGCAAATCCTAATTGATACTTCATAAACTCAAGAAAAAAATCCTCAAATTAAAGTATCAAGAAATTGAGAGAAGCTTACATGATAAATATAGAAACTTGGTTCACTTGAATTAAATTTTGAAGGTGAGTGCAGCAGCAACAAAAGCATTTTTTTTTTCTCTACATGCGAGGGTAGGTTGGTGCTTCTTCTTCTTTTCTTTTTTTTTTTTCTACATGCTGTGTGTTAGTTTTTTTTTTTTTTTTTCTCTTTTTTTTCTTTTGCTGTGCTATGTGTGTGTGTGATTGGGACCAGAGCAAACATTTGATTGTTGGGCATGACTAAGAAAGCCCCACCTTTTTCACGCGAGCAACACCAAACATATTGTTGATTAAATAGCTGAACCACATCTTTTTATTTTTTTTATATTGTTTTTGGTATAAAAGCTGAACTACCCCTAGAATCATACAAACGAAATATCCTCATTGCATTTTAGGGCAATACCTAACGTGGCCAAAGAATTCAATTGTAATCGTCGACTTCTTTTCTGGACAGAACCTATTAATTAATGTCTGTCCTTGCTGGACAGAAATGCAGAGAGAGAGAGAGAGAGACACACACACTTCTCTATAAATAAAGAGGTTGGGTGGGTGAGAAGGGAAGTTAATTGGATGGGTAAGGAGGGGGTCCAATTCAGTGAAACAAGGGAAGGATTTTTTGTGTAAGGGGCCTTCGTATTTATCTCTGCATCTGAACACGAACAGCAGAAACTAAATACCCATTTGAAAAAGCAACTTACTGTACAAGGGGGCTTCCCCAACGTGTCTAACTTTTACGGTGATTTCATGGTCTTTGTGCTTGTCTAACTTTTACGGTGATTCCTTAACCATATGGTTAGGGGTTCGATCCCCGCCCATGGGAATGGAGCGCATTTCGTGGCCAGCTGTTTACTTCCTTTGGAGAGCTCCCGCGGCGAAAGGGATTAGTCATTACTGTCGGCGGTGAACACCCTTGGATCTCATCCAAAATTTGTTGAGATTTCTATGTAATTACCCTTTCAATACAAATTCTAAATACCAAGCTGTGGAAAGCTTAACCCTCAAACCTAGGACAGCAACGTTACCAAGAATATCACTAGAGATTTTTTTTCCATTTTTACAATATACATTTATTTAAAGAAAAATGTAAAAATGGAAGATGTGGGTTAGGGTAGTTGGCTAGGGCAGTGAGTTCGCCCACTTGTACCCAAGTTCGAGTCATCCTTCCCGGATATTAGATTAATTTAGAGCAGTTTAGACTATCGCTTGTAAAAATAATAATAATAAAAAAGTAAAAAGAAGTGGACATTTTTCGGTTTCATGTTTAACCACATGAGTTATTTTGAAGGACCAGTGAAAAACAAGTATCTTCCCCTACTTTTGGCTGGTCACTCTCCTATAAATACATAATCGATGTGCTATGAAGATTTTCAGTAAAAATAATTAAACCAAGAAGATGGAGTTGGAGGAGTTGGAAGGACTGGAGCCAGTGAGCCCAAATGGTCAGTACTTCAGTAGTGATGCGTTATCTCTTTCGATTCTTGCTGTTTTGGAATCTGAGATTCCAATGGATCTGGAGTCTCAATCAATATTTTTGCTTAAGACCGTCTTCCTCCCCATCAGCCCGCGTTTCTCCTCTATCATGGTGTGTTCTCCTTCATCTCTTTGCGATATAATTGCCCCATCTACCTTATTTGTTAAGCAAAAAACCAAAAATTGATTGAAGACACAAATTTATGATAATATTTTTGTACAATTACCACATAGGGGTTATGCCTTCTTTTTATTTTTATTTTTTATTTTTACCGGCATCATCTTCTCTCGATATTATTCAAATGTTTTGATAATGACCTCTCTTGTAATCATGTTTGGTTTTCAGGGTAAATTTGGGATTGCTGTTTTTTTACTTAAAAAAGTTGCTTATGACGTGTTTTGAAAATAATTAGCTATAAAGTAAAGCAACTCTATGTTTCGTAAACAATATTTTTAAGGTGTTATTAGTACAAAAAGTAGTGTCAAAATCATTTGGTAAATTTTAGTATGACACTATTGTAACTGTGAATAATGAAATGATGTTGAAAGTGTTATGCGCTAATCATGTGGTGGTAGAGGTGGTGGTGAAAGATATGGAGGGTGAAGATGGCGTGAAAGAGGTGGTGATGAAGGTGGAGGTGGTGGTTCTGGTAGTGGTGGTGGTAGGGATAGCGGTTGTGAAGGTGGAGGTGGTGGAGATGGTGGAGGTTGAGAAGGAGGAGGTGGTGGCGACGTGGTGGTGGTGGTGAAGGCAGAGGAGGAGGTGGTGGTGGCTGAGGAGGAGGATGTGATGGTAGAGGTGGTGAAGGTAGTGGTGGAGGTGGTGGAGTTGGATGTGAAGGTAGAGGTGGTGTCATTTTTAAAAATTAATGATGGTATTTTGGGAATTAAATTTTTTTTATTAAAGGCTCATTTCTATTTCTTTTGAAAGCAGTTTTGAAAAGCAACCCAGAGACTACTTCTAAAAGCTGTTGTCAAAAGACCATTGCTTTTACAATAATTGGGATATTTTATTTTGTACCAAACACATTAAACTGCTTAACTTTAAAGTGAAGTAGGTTTTTGACGAAAAAACACAATTCCAAACGGGACCTCAATATATTTAATCCCTTTGGTTCAATATTTTTTTTTACAAAAATTACTATATTTAATACGGAATTATGACACCCACGTCATCATGACAAAGATATATACTAAATGACCCCATGTGAATTCCAAGTTTTATAATTGACAGTTGAAAACTTGAGCAATTGTTAATTTCGAAACAGGTTGAAAATAATGGAAAGAAAGAGTGGAAAAGGGTCGAAGTGAAGCTTGAAGACCACTTGCATATCCCTACTTTCCCTTCCAACTTGTCCCCCAAATCATATGACAAGTATATTGATGACTATTTGTCAAAGCTATCAACAGAAAGATTTCCACAAGGCAAACCACTGTGGGAAGTTCATATTATCAACTACCCAACTAGCAATGCAGCTGGGAATATAATCATCAAGTTTCACCATGCCCTAGGAGATGGCTACTCTCTCATGGGTGCCCTTATTTCCTCTCTACAAAGGGCTGATGACCCTTCTCTTCCCTTAACTTTTCCTTCACAGCAGCGATCCGAATCAAAGAAAGAAAATTTTGTGACCAAAACTTTCTCAGTTGTCTGCAACACCATTTCAGACTTTTGGTCGGCCAGTTTAAAGATCATGAAGGAAGATGATCTAACACCAATCAAGTCGGGTAATGATGCAATTGAGTTTCGGCCAAGTACTGTATCAACTATGACATTCTCACTGGATCAAATCAAATCAATCAAGAACAAGCATGGAATGGTAAGATTTATCCTAGGATTTCGTCTGAGTAATGTCATATGCAATTTTATTCTCTCTTATGACCCCTCCAATATATGCATGCAACTCTTGAATTTTGCTCTATTTTCTTGTTTTTGAGGAAATTTGGTATTTCATAATTTACTCCTGAAAATTCTGTAAGTATACTATTTATCCAACATCTCATACACCACCAATATGAACAGAAGAACTATTTTCGATCATGGGACTTGAGGACTTGTTTAATATGGATGGAGCTAGATCTACTTATTTATTCATTGTACATTTAATTTACTTTTTCACTTACTATTACAGACTGTAAATGAT
Organism: Prunus avium; assembly: GCF_002207925.1. The sequence continues at coordinate 66,741 of NW_018922343.1, read as the reverse complement.
GTTCTCACCGGGATGATCTACTTTGGAACTCGGCTGTACATGCAAGAGATTAACCAAAGTTCAAGCAAAGCAGATTGTACATCACTTATGTTGATTAACACAAGGCTCATAGGGGATTATGTGTCGATTGAGGAGATGATGAAACCCAACAGCAAGACGCCATGGGGAAATCGTTTCACTTGGGTGCAGATATCCGTACCCAAGTTAACTCAATTCTCAAATGCTCTGGACTTTTTCCGGAACACACACAAAATAATAAAGAAGAAGAGAAGCTCTTTAGCTGCTTATTTATCGAGCGGGCTGTTGCAGATTCTGAACAAATTTGGAAGCCATGAGGTTAGTACAGTAGAGGAGACTATATGTTAGATTATACATCATGGGGGTTCGAACTTGAGATCACTGGTTTGCAAGTCAAGACATTGGCAATGCTAGCTTGTCCCGCTTAAGAAAAAAATTGGAAGCACAAATTTAAATATATATTTTTAATTTTATGTTAACATATTGCAGGCATCCAGCAGATACATTCATCACACAGTGAAGAACTCGAGCATGGTGATTTCAAATATGATTGGACCTGTGGAAAAAATGTCTCTGGCTAATCATCCAATTAAAGGTTTATACTTTTTGATGGGAGGTATACCTCAGGTATGTCACACATTGTTATGAATCATTAAATCAATCTAACTCTAGATAATGTTTCAAGATACAAACATTGACCATATATTTATTTTTCTTAGAAATAAGCACTTAAAAAAATTGTAAGGAAAGATTCTATTGTAGTGTGATTCTTACCACGTTGATAAAAATAGGAAACAATTCTAGCCATAGACAACTTTTTTGGGGTAAATACCACGAGGTGTCCCCATACCTGGAGGGTGGGATTAATCCCTGCTCGGGGTTCGGCTTGTCTCTGGCCATAAAGTGCTTTCAACGGGTTTCAAACCCCGCCATTGAGGCACCAGATAGCTCGCTAGATGGAGGTGGCAGTTTGCCAACCACACCACACCTTATAGTAAAATCGTAGTGTGATTCTTAATTACCACGTTGATTAAAATAGGAAAAAATTCTAGCTACGGACAACTTTAGTGTAGTAAAACTTATGGTTCTGACTGAAATACAATCCTAGTTTTTTTTTGCTGCCAAAGTTGAAAGATTGTAATTTATCTTTTAAGTCTACATTGAGAGATTATTGTTTAAGAATATGAGTCTCACATCGGAAACTTGACTAAATAAAATACAAAATATAATGAATGGTTTTACTACTAATAATACCGAGGCCTTTTGTGATAAAACCTCACACCTATTGGGATTTATAGGTGGTTAAGTTGGGGACAATATCGATGTTGTTAGTAGTGGGCCGCTGGCCCGTCTCTCTAAAATTTAACATGGTATCAGAGCGGATCGATTGACTGGGCCTGAATTGGGCCTCTACCCTTACCCAATATGTGATGTTCACATGTTGAGCTTGAATGTTTATCCATATCCTTTACCCAATACGTGGACAGTCTTCATTCCCGAAAGTAATCAACCATGTTCATAATGCGATAAAAGTTGAATAAAATTGAGCATAAGTTAGATTTTGTCGTATTGTATTATAGAATAATAACTTGATAAACCATCAATGAGTGGCTTCACAATACATGTATGTAAAGGTGTACCATATAATTGGTCCACCAACATATACCATAATAAATGACTATGCCTCTCTAGATGCGCTTTCGCGCATGCAAAAGGCTTTTTTTATAATTCACGTGCATCACGTGTGATTTACAAAGTTAATATTTATTTTTGCAATTGTGTTTTTTTAGATGTTTGTCTTTTATCGCTTGATGACTTACAAAGTTTGTTAAATAGTTGAGATAGGCATCTAGCAAAATACAATTGCAAAAATAAAATAAAAAACTTTGTAAGTCAAGCGATAGAAGACGGACATCTAAAAAAATACAGTTACAAAAGTATTTAACTCGTAGAAAAACATAACTTAATTCCCTCCTACTCTTTGCACAACTTATTATTACTTAAACAATTAACTACTCAATAAATGGTTCAACCGAAGAAAAAAAAAAAGTAAAAATTGATGAATCTTCTTGTGTACGTAGTTTTCAAGTTTAATTTGTATTAGATTAGTTTTTCCATATGGAATTTAGCAACTAATGTAACATGACTTACATATGGATTTGCAGGGCTTGCAGATAACCATTGTTAGTTACATGGGAAAGGTGAGGCTAGCCTTCAAAATGGAAAAAGGTCTCATAGATCCACAGAAGTTCGAGTCATGCATGCAAAATGCCTTGGAAATGATACTCAAAGACTCGGATCTGATGCGGAACAATTAAGGCGTATTCGCATGGGCTTCCAAGAAGCAAGAAACACTCGATCTCTCCACAAAAACCCACCCTCATTCTTTCTCTTGCAACAAAACCATTATTGAAGGAAACTCACAAACACCATGAAAAGAGAGCATGCCTTCAAACATTCTATTCTAGTAATTTTCTTTTGTACTTTTTCAGATTTGTGTTTTAATGAAAGCAAACAAGCAAGCAAGGCTTTTAGGATATGTGGTTACTATGTTTAAAAGGAGAGGAAAAGGATATAATGACCTTCTGTGAATCATTTTAGGATTGGGCTTTAAATTTAATGAACCACCCAAAACGAGTGGGCTTATTTCTACATAGAGAGCTTATTTCTGATGTTTGCTTCTATATAAATTTGATTAGAAGCAAACATCAGAATTTTTCTTCTAGCCACCCAAAACGCCATATTTGAACCTTCATAGCCTAAAATAAATAGCTCTACCCCTCTAAAAAATTGTACCCATATCTTCAGTGGGTTCTTCAATCTTGGTAAGTTTTTTATTTTATTTTTATATATATTCAATTCCAATTTTAATTGTTGTTGTTGTTAAGTTTTTATGATTCAGAGTTTGGGTGAAAACTTTTGGGGATTGTTATATATGTTTTATTTTTGCAACTTGAATTATTAATTAGCATATATGATTTTTGGTGTCTAGTATTTCTTGTTACGATATCATGTCACATGATGATAATAGACGGGCAAAGAGAGGAAAAACTATTTATGAAAGATAACAAGGATACACCTTCTGCATCTGATGTTGATACTTCAATTCCTGATGAACTTACAACTCGGATCTCAAGTAGGTGAATAATGTGCTTGATTTGATAGTTATTTATATTTTGTATTTCTTTATGTTATATTTCGTAATGTGGCCTTGTTTGATTTATAAAATTATATTTGCATTTTTGTTTCAAGAGAAAAATGGCTTATACTATATCTCCTACAAAAAAATAAAATTTAGGCTACAAAAAATTCATGGGTGAGCCATTGCCCCCAAGGACAACCAGGGCTGCCTCTCTCGCTCTTTCTCTCTTTGTCTCTCTTTATCTCTATCTCTCTCTCCCTCCCTCGATTTGGGATTACTGATTCTCAACAAGGCCTAGGAAGAGATTTTATGAAATCCATATCTATATAACAGAGTACTGCAATTAAATATGCAAATTTATAACTGAAAATTAATTGGCCACAAATACTGCATATGAAAATCTTATATGTGCCTGCCAACTATAGAACCTAATAAAAAAAAATAGTAAATTGAGCTTAAACCCATAAAATTCATTTTAAATCACCTACAACCCTTTCTTTTAGTTTTCTATTTAAAATACCCAAAATTTTCAAATAATACCCGATGACTAGGATCCAACTAAGCAAGTTACCTAATATAACTTAAAATCTGATTTATTGTATTTTTCGGATTCCAAAACTATCCCTATTTATGACTTAATGTGTTATGGGGGGTGTAACTAATGACACACGTTGAATTTGGAAAGATTACCAAATGGTTGTAAATGGATGTAGGAATTAATTTAGAAACTTATTTGAAATTAAATATTAAATTCAACATTAACGTATTAGTAATCTATTTTTGAATTAATGTTGTTTTTTATGAATTACTACTAGTGATCTATTTAACTTATTAGTAATTTACATTCAATATTAAATTTAGGAATTAATGTTGTTTTCCTTTTATGAATTATACGACTAGTAATCTATTTTATTATACTTTTATGAATAATAGTGTAAATTTTAATTATGTTGAAAAATAATTTGATAATCTATTTATTATTTGTTTTGTGAAAAATATTTTTTTAAAATGAACCTATTTTTTCTCTAAATATTGTACCTATTTTTTTCTCTAATAATGTACCTAGTATAATGAACCTATTTTTTTCTCTAAATTTTGTATCTATTTTTTTTTCTCTAAATAATGTACCTATTTTTTTTTTCTCTAATAATGTATACCTAGTAAAACAATTTACCTAATATAATGAACTTATTTTTTTCTTCTAAATAAGGTACCTATTTTTAATTTATAAAAAATGTGCATAAATTTCAATTATACAATGCACCTATTTTCTATAAATTATTGTGTACCTATTTTTAATTTTTTAAAAATGTACTCAAATTTCAATTACAAAGTAACTAACCTCTTTCTTTTTTTTTTGGTAAATAATATACCTATATATATATATATATATATATTCATATGTACATTATTGGATATGTAATTTACATATATATTTTTTTGGTTTGTAATTTTAGGGGGTGATATGTTAGAGGGTATAGCAACCAAAAGAAATGGGATGATTGATATGCTATTAATAGGGAGTTTTAATTACAATTATGGCAGGTAATGAAATGCATGGAATAAATTATAAATTAAATATGAAGTTTGATGGCAATGATGTAAAAACATAGGAATACTATGACCTCTTATATCCTACTGGTTATTTAAGTTTGAAATTGGGTTTTACACATAGATTTATAGGATGATGGGTATATGTCTAGAAAATAGAAATTGTAGGGACCTATATTGGACAAGCCCTAAAAAAAAAGGGGTGTGTGTGTGAGTAAAAGAGAGTGAGGGGTGGCTGCCATGGATAGCAGTGGGGTTAGGAGGTTGGGTCGGGGTAGATGTTTTTTTTTTCCTATACAGGGAAGATGGTTGCTGCTTGTTGGGATATCTTTTTGTTTTCAAAATTATTGGATAAAATATAATAAGGTGCAAGTGGTTATTTTTGGTTTAATACAATTATTATGATGTGGACTTATTAAAGTTCATTATATTAATTTAATGATTAATATTATCTTAAATGCGTGTAAATGCACAGATGCTAAATACAGAAATTTGGGATCCCTCTTTCTAATCTCTCTCTCCTCTTTGCGTTTTTATGAAATCTTATCTTGGAGAAGGATAATGTAGAACACTCTTAAAAATAAAGCATTCTAAAAGGACATATCTTTCGAGAAGCTAATATGACACTGAATATTGATGGGTCTAGAATTGGTTCTAGTGGTGCTATTGCTGCTGGGGGCCTTATTCGTAATTCTGTTGGTGAGTGGGTAGCAGGTTTTTCTGCTAATTTGGGTCACGGGGAGATTTTGGTGGCTGAACTGTGGGCGTTGTATCATGTTCTAAAGCTAGCTTAAAGGTTGCAAGTGACAAAGCTTATTGTTGAAACTGATTCTACTCTTGTCTTGCACCTTTTGAATGCTAAGTTGGAGCCGAATCACCCCCTCCTTACTTTGCTAAACATGTGCAGAGTCTGTTGGAAGAGTTCCTGGGACTGCATCATCTTTCATGTTTTAAAGAGGTTAACTTTGCTGCTGACTCTCTGCCCAAGATGGGCATGAGATGAAAATGGGTATTCATTGCTTTGTTTTGCCTCCTGGTATTATTACTGGTGTCCTCGAATAAGACAGGGATGGCCTTTTAAGGTCTAGATTGATTTATGTTTAGTTGTTGTCTGGGCTTAGCCCTCTTTGTTACCAAAACAAAAAAACATATGACAACTACTTCCTTCCTCGTCCCCATAATACGACAAAATAGATCCCGCAACATAATTTTGAAGTCTCTTAAATCATGGAGCTTTGTTGTTGTTCTTTACAACGGATCAATTTATTCTCAATATTAATTATCTTCATCTTATTTCTAACTACAGCATAACTCTTCATATCCTTCAATGATCCAGGTGTGACTTTTTTTACCATGCAAAAAGTGGAGCACTGCATCATAATTACAAATTACAACACATAAATTACAATACAAAAAAGTAATTTAAGTCGATATCTTCATATATGACAAGTATTATACTCACTTAATCTCAGATTGCCACCAAAGGAGTGCGTCTTTATTGTTGACTCAAATAGAATTAGGGTTCTGAATAAGTTAGTATGTTTCTATTCTTCTTACAAGGAGACATTTATAGTGATACAAATACAAGCCTATCTAGGAAATAAATACAATAAGGAAAAATGAAATAAATATAATCCTAGTCAAGCCGATATTCCTATAATTACAAATCAATTATAATAAAGTTAATAATTATAATTTGTGATTCACACCAACACTCCCTTTCAAGATGGTGCATAGATGTCGCATATGCCCAATTTGACAAGTGAATCTGTAAAGGCTTGATTTGATACGGCCCTTGGTCAACAACATATCTGCCAATTGTTCAATAGTCCTAATATACAAAGCTTCAATAATCTTCTCTTCGAATTTCTCATATATAAAGTTCCAATCAATTTCTACATGTTTCGTTCTATAATGCTAAACTGGATTATCAGCAATCTAAATTGCTAACTGATTATCACAATACAACTTCAGAGTATCCTTAGTAGGAAAACTCAACTCCCCCATAAGCCTTTTTAACCATAGCAATTCACAAACACCTTTCACCATAGCCCGATACTCAGCCTCTGCATTGGACAAAGAGACAACCTTATGCTTTTTACTCCTCTAAGTAACCAAGTTACCTCTTACAAACGTGAAATAACCAGATGTCGATCTCCTCTTTGCCCATTTCCTGCCCAGTCTAAATCCTTATACCCCACAACTTTTACATGCCTATGCTCTAAAACATCAGACCTTTTTCCTGGTGCAGACTTCAAATATACCTCAAAATTTGGACTACTGCATCCATTTGTCAGTCTGTTTCAGCGAAGTGGGCAATATGGGGTTATTTTGTTTCAAGTACCACCTAATGAGCAGCGGTGGACCTAGAATTTTTTTAAGGAATGGGCAATATTTCAAAGCCTAAAAGCTTAATGAAAAAAACAACCAAATACCCTGATAATTTAAACAATATTTAAAAAGACTAAAAACACTATATTAATCACATTAACCAATACACCATGTTAACTATATACAAATAAACAGCACATTGAAATATTAACCAATTCACCATATTAATCATTTAATCAAACCACAACAATCTTTGTAACTAAAAAATAAAAATCTATATAGATTTTCTCATCGAATTATGTCGTTCAAGATGACTAGTGATGAAAGAGATGGTGTTCCGAAAGAATCCTTTGAGTTTGACCCTGCTTCTTTGCCCACCAATCTTGATGATTTCATTGATTTGAAAAAGGATAATAGAGCCATGAATACTAAACCTAATGGCTTGTCCCGTGAGTTCCTAGAAAGTGAAGGCAAACCTGCATTGGGATTGTGCATTGTACAATTACATAAAGAAAAGGGCTAACATAAAAAAAAAAACCACTAAAGGTTTGGGGTCATTTTTCATATGGGCCCCTAGGTTTCAATTTCATCAATTTACACATTGTGGATTTCAAATCTTACTAATTTAAGCCTTTCGTTAAATTGATTGTAAGAAAATCTATTAAGTGATGATGTGTCATTTGTAGGGCCCACATTTTTTACTTAGTTGGAAAAAATATTAATAAAATACTAATTAGAAATCTTAAATTGTATATATAATTTTTTTTTAAAGTAAAAATAAAACAAGCCCTTCTCCCCGATCTGCCCCCTCCCTCCCAGCTTGACCACTTCCCCACCTTCCCTACACCTCCACTGTTTCGTCAACCTAGCCACCCTCCCAACCCCCAGCAGCGCTCGCACCCTTTGTCTCTCTCTTCTCACTCTCCCTCCTTTTTCGATAAAAATGATAACTTCCACATTAGTCTTCTCATCCAAGCTTGATGCTCATCTACCAAACTGCTCACACAACCAGAAACAACAGCTTTGGGCTTTTCTTGAGCACGACATCTCAATGAAGCACATCTCCTATTATCAAAACCCGATTTTGAACTTTGACTGTGAATCGTGCCCCAAAAATAGCTATTAAATTAAAAAAATTGATGGTTGTCGATTTGTGGATTTTTTTTGGGTGTGTTTATAGTTTTTAGGCTTATTATCACAAAACGTCCTTAAGGTTTATGAAACTATCAGATTGCATCCTTAATGTTTTTTTGTGTTATTCGTGATCCTCAAGATTAGTATGTGCGATCACAAATGGTCCCTGCCGTTAGGTTCGTTCAAAAACTCCGTTAGTTTACTGACGTGGCATATATATCACAAACCACCCTGAGGTTCACGCACCTATCACAAATGGTCATTGTGAAATTTTTTAATTTTTTAATTTATATATATATATATATATATATATATATATTATTTTAAATACATGTGACACTATATTATTGTAGATGTGGGCTCCATATATATGCCACATCAACAAACTAATGGAGTTTTTTTTTATAAATAATTTAAAATTTAAAAATGAAAAAACTAAGGGTTTAGGGTTCATAAATGGTCCTCAAGATTAAAATCCTTCTATAAATGATTTTTTCATTTATAAATAATTTTAAAAAGAAAACCAAAATTTTATGAATTTTAAATGAAAAAATGAAAAATTTTCATAAGGACCATTTGTGATAGGTGTGTGAACATCAAGGATGTTTTGTGATATATATATATATATATATATCACATCAGCAAACTAACGGAGTTTTTGAGGGAACCTAATGGCAGGGACCTTTGAGGACCACGATTGACACAAAAAAACATTAATGATGCAATCTGATAGTTTCCTAAACCTTAGGAACGTTTTGTGATATTAAGCCTAGTTTTTAAATGGTATAGGGTTTCTTTATAAGACTATATCTAAGATTTGGTATATAACTAAATTTGTATAATAACAATTCCCTTCTAAATAATTACCATATATAAAGTTTTTTTAACAAGAAAATATTATTCTTAAAAATCAATATTATTAACCAGAAAATGATTTTCTTTTTTTGTAAATATAAAAAAAAAAACACTTCCAAAGGAGAATTTTTTTTTTTGTGTGGAGACAAAGGCGATATCATTTCATTAATGAATAGGGATGAAATAAGTAAAACTATAGGTAAATTAACTAGTAATTTTTGGCGTGTATCGCCGCCATAACTTTCCAACGGATAATTACCTAATCAATAATTTTTTTGCCTAAAAAGAATAATTTTTATTAGGTATATTTATCATTAATTGTTCAGCTATAATATTATTATAGAAAGCACTAGAAAGTATTGAAAAAGAATAATTTTTCAACTTTTTAGTTAAAATTTATTATCGAAAAAGAATAATTATTCAGTTATAATTTAGCTAAAAATACTAGAAAGCTATTTTAGGATCTCCTTATAAAATTCAACCCTAACTATGCTCCCTAGTTTAGGGAATCATAAATGATTTATTTCTTTTTTTAGTTTAGCATAAATGCTCCCTCTTTATATAAAATAATAATAATAAATAGTTAGTATTAAGTAAATACTTGAAATAACATTAAAGTAAAGTAGCATTTAATTATAGAGAGCCACTAGAAGTCCTTTCTCTCTCCTCAATTTAGGAGCTCCTAGAGGTCTCCATATTTTAGGAGTTGGATAGGGAGCATGGTTGGAGGTGAGTTTTCTCACTTTCTCCCTAAATTTTATCTAAGGAAATGGTTTAGGGAGTCAATTATGAATGGTATAAGTTTAAGAAGGGAGTAGGAGTTTCCGTTACAAATTTAAAGATATGAGTGAGATTAATGCTAGAAATCTTATCAGGTAAAATTCAAAAGAAATACAGTAATGTAGTAAAGTTAAAAGTCTCTAAACAAACACCACAAACACAATATTAAACCCCTCCTCTCATTTAATTTTTTTTGTCTTTCTCAAACCACAAAGTTACCCAAAACCGCAGTACTTGCACCAATACTCATAACAGTACAAATAAAAGCCATTAACCCAACGTCTGATCCTCTAGCTGCTGAATTCTCCCGCGTTAGTGGGGGCAGTGCCGGTGCATTTGTGTCCAAATCCAACAGCGGAGACGGTGAGACTGCAGGAGGATCAGCCACAAGTGGAGATGGAGCTGATGAAGATGGAGAAGGAGGGGCCTGAGAGGGTGGCGTATGTTGGGTTTTGCTTCTGACGGCCAAAACCACCACTATCAGCTTCTGCTCTTTTTGGCAATTTTCAGCATTGCCACTGATGAAGAAAAATGGACCTGACCGCTCAAACTTGAAAATTGAGTCACCATCTGTTAGGGACTGTTTTGGGGTTTTTGTGTTGCATGACAAATAATCCTCTTTTGTTACCTCCAACACAGAATCTGATCCTTTTTTGTACTTGAAAACTGCATACACATAATACATAGCACGAAAAAATAAACCAAAAAGAAAAGTAGCTCAATTATATTACACTAACTCTAGCGAGAAAGCCAATATGGTCTAACCCAGTGGAAAACGACATTGAATTGTAGACCAGTGGTGTGTGTGAGAGAAACTCCCTTTAGTTTAGACAATCGCTTGTATTAAAAAAAAATAATAAAAAAAAAGAACTAGAGAGAGAGATGCTTACGAAGCGTATCATTGACCTGAAACCTATGTCTTTCAGCCCAGTGATTGAAGTTCTCGGAAGGGCTCAAAACCCAACCATCTTTGCCACCCACAATGAACTTGTAGGCTTGAGGAGAGCTACTAGCCAACCCCAACATCAAAATAACAAGCAACGTGCTCACAATTAGTCTCTTAGACGCCATTTCTGAACAAATCTAATCAAACCCAGAAAATTAAACTAAAAACACAGGTATAGCTAGCTATATTGAGAGAGAGAGAGAGAGAGAGAGAGAGAGAGAGAGAGATTCAGTGAGATCTAGAGAGAGATGGGATTTGGTGACTGTTAGCTGTGGCTAATTTGTCAGGATATATATAGCGAGGCTGAGGAGAAGGTGACCGTTGTAGGACATGCAAAAATGGTGAAGGGATTTACCCTTACTTAAAAATCACTGCTGGAAATTGTATACGTGTTATTAATTCTGCACCCAGGCGTTTCAACATGTTCTTCATAACGTCCTCCTCTGACATTTACACGTGGCAACATGCGAGAGACCCAACGGTCATTAAAAAATAAAATTTAAATTTATTAATTGTTACATTAAAAGGGTTGCTCTTTCTGTGCTTTGTTTTCTGGTTTGTTCACAAATGGGCTCAACTTTTAACGTTTTATTAACCAAGATAATGGTGCTTAATTGCTTGTAGTTTGTGATTTAATTTGTAAACATTCTATATATTTCGAGGTCAAACTTATTGAGAAATGCATTAAAATGAACGGTTTATTTCTTATTTATTTTCCTTGGTTATTGGGCTATGATTGGTTAATGGTCATTGGGCCGGGCTTACTTTTTCCATGATTGGAGGTAATCTGTTCGATTCCTACTAGTGTGTTTGTTGGTCTTTTCTTTACTTATTTTATTCGAATTAACGAAAATTTCTCCATCAAATTTCCCTAAGGAGCATCAAACCCATCACCAATCAAACAATATTACGACACCTTACCACTAGAACACATGTCCTCACGAAGGATAGTTGTGCTCATCACTTTTATAGTTGCAAATTGCATCGTTACACTTTTATAAATTTGATTTCTAATTGTCTTTGCATGATTGATAATGAACTTTAGTTATTAAAAAATTTGTTTGATGACATCAATTCATGATTTTTTTTTTCTTTATTTCATGTTAGATCATATGAACGCCCCAATTTATGTTTCACACAGGAATGACCTTGTTTAGAAGAATTTGGTTTTAAATGCAAGTTGTCTTCTAAAAAATTACACTGGCTTCATAAAAAAATGAAAAAGAACAAAGGTTTTTGGTAAGGAATTCTTGTAAAGTCAGAATTCTTGCATGCCAAGGTATCTTAGCCGTCATGGAGTTGGATTTCTATGCAATTTAGGGTTTTGACAAGTATATAAACTAGTGAAAGCATTAGTTGAGGACTAGACACACAACTAATTTGAAGCAGATTTCTTTGATTGCAAACAACATTCAGCCTTTGTTCTTAAGATTTCCAATTGACCCCTACTGTGAAACTTGTGCTGGTATGATTTCCAGTTTACGATCAATCTCAAATGTGTTTCTGGATTTTATTTATTCCACACAGTACCAATTGACAACTCTTCAAATTAGTTTACTTTTTTATGATTATTTCCAGTGTGTTGATCTTGATTTTATGGCTAGTCATACTGTATCTGTTATCTTTGGAATGATTATGAATGTTCACACACCTCTCACTCGAGTTGTTGCTATCACAGGGGATGCTTAGATTGACGAGTCCTTTTGAGTGCTTAGGTTGTCACTTAGTCATCTTCTAGGTTTGCAAGGGCTTGAGAATTGATTGATAACTGGTTGTGTATTATGTTGTGTGTTCTTAGGTCTATGACTAGGATTACTTTGTTCGTAGGATTGTTGTTTAACTCGGTTAGAGTATAATTTTTACCCCTTACACCTAAGTACCAATTTCAAGCCCCTTGTGGTAATTTCTTCTGAGCATTGCTAGGTTTGAAGTTCCCCATCACATCTTTTGGGCTATGTTCTCAATCAAATCCTTGTCTTAAACCCTACTCTCTTACACTGCTCATGTTCTCTAATTTGGGTTCTACATCATATTTGATGAAGTTTGCTGCAAATCACTCAATTGGTCTTTGTGAGAGTTGTTATTTTGATTTATGTATTCGCTCTTAAATGCATGTAGATTGTTGGAAACCATGTTTTTGTCAGATTTCATATGGTTTCAAGAGTTTAGGTTGTGGTGAGTGTGGCCCTAGCGACGCTTCTTTATGTGGTGGTGGTAAGGTTCATTTAGGATTTTGGATTGCCTTAGGGTTTTAATTATGTTAGGTTTGTGGACTTTCTTTGGGCTTATACTTAATTGTGGTTATGTAGGCTAGTAGTTCTAGTGTGGCCTTTGTTTGCTTCATTTTTGCTTTTAGAATGTTAATTTGTGCCCTCTTGGAATTGGTGCTTTAGAACAAACTAGCATGCTAAAAGCAAAACTAACCCGGACCAAAGCCGCCCTAAAACTGCTAGCCCAAATCATCACAATTAACCATAAGCCCAAATAAAGCCCACAAACCTAACATAACCAAAACCCTAAAACAACCCATGAGCCTAAACGAACGCCACCACCACCACCTGAAGAAGCATCGTCGTAGCCACACCCACCACCGCATCCGTAATAGATCGAGGGAAAATATGATTTTCAACAATCTACATGTGCATAAGAGCAAACAAATTAACGAAAACAACAACCTTGAAAGAGAACAATTGGGTGATTTGTAGCAACCTTCGTCAAAGACGATGTATAATCAAGTTTAGAGAACATGAGTGGTGTTAAGCTCATAATTTCATAAATATACATGCCCTATTTACTTACTTCTTTTGCTTAGTTTCCTAGATTTCTATGTTATTTGCCTCCCTTTGTGTGTTTTGTAGGCCAAAGGAGCATGAGAGCATAATTCATGCAATTCAAGCATGTTAAGGCCTAATTTGGATGAAGGGAAGAAGAGCTTAAAGACAAACTCATTTTTGGCTACAGCCCCCAGCCAGTCCAGTTCCGTAGGTCACATTGTAATATTTGTTTCAGCAACCTACACAGCTCGGATGAGGCCGCATTCTTCATGAAAGTTGTTCCAATGGGTGTGTACTATAACATATCCAAAATTCAGCCCCATTGGATAAATCTGGAGTCCGTCACCTAGCAAACACAGA
>NW_018922343.1:27956-48639 GCF_002207925.1 Prunus avium | reverse complement strand
TATGTATGGACATTCGACAACAGGGATTAGATACATGCTTGGTTGTTTAAATTGTTCTTCTATGCTTAATGGGTTCCTAATGCTTAATTTTAGGTTAGACAACAAATGATCAAATTAGGGAATTATGAACACAAGGTTATGACCAAACACCATGGCTTAATCATACTTTAGCTAGAATCAATCCGTTAATCTAATTGAACTTGGGAACTTATGTACTTGAGTTAGTTATTTTCTTTCTTTCTTGTTTTATTTATTTCCTTTCTTTTTTCGTTTCTGTTTTGTGTAGGGAAAATGAATTGGATCATTCAATCACCAATCCTCGTGGGATCGACCTCGCACTTACATATGCTATACTACCAAACGGCTCGTGCACTTGCGAGTATCACAAGTTGAGGATGCAACTAAATCCATTTTGGTGCAGCTGTATCTACACAACAAGTGGTGTTATAAAGTGGGTTTTGGGAGAAAGATTTGATTAAGAACATAGACTAAAAGGGTAATGGGGAACATCAATCTAAGCATGGTTCAGAAGAAATCACCACAAAGGGTTTTTTTATATTCACAAAGCCCCAGTTGACTTATTCACTAACCTAAAAGAAAAAGATGAGAAGAGAGGAAGGGGAGGAGGGGCAGTGATGCTTCTTCCTCCTCCCTCTCTATGGATTTTTCCTTTAGGACTTACAGAGGGAAAGAGCGGTCAGGGTTTATTATTTCCTCCAAAATCTGCTTTAGATATCTTGCATTATATTGTTGAAGTTTATCCTTTGGACACCTAGATCATGAAAGAAACCAATATGCATCGATCTATCAATCAATCAAGACAACAAAAATGCAGCAATATTTATAGAAGTACTAAGCAATATTTATTCATAAGCTTGCATCTTTGTTATTTCCTACCTTCTGGCGGCAGAATGGATCCTCAAAATTAGGCACTGGCCTTACATATGGTACTAGAGTCCTTCGTAGATGATTCAATGCCTTCTCTTCCTCCACCTGCAAACATATAAAAAGGTTTCAAGTATATTTCAGTTTAAATCAAGCAAGCTAGTAGTACACAAAAGCGGGCACATAAATATGCATTCCGACCATGCTCCGCTCGCGCCCCATACACTTACGAGTTATCACTTGTAAAGTTGGAGGAATGGATTGTTATACCTCTATATGGAGATGGAATGCGTTTGGTGTTGTGTTTTACCTGAAATTCTGGTGGCTTAGGTGTACTTCTCGGTATTGCAGGTAATGATGGGGCTTCTATAATTTGTTATGAGCAACAAGATCCAATGAATCCAACAAATATAAGCCGGAAATCAAATAAAGAATAAAAGACAAGAGTAAATAAATTACAAAGTTACCTTTTTGTTTAGTGGTCGAGCCTTAAACTTCAGAATTTTGGCCATCATCTCTTCTTCAAGCTCAGCAGTACTCTTTACTCTCATTGATTGAACACGCTAGGATGTTTCAAATTCAGGCTCTTTAGGCCTTGTTAAGGTGAGCTTGGGCTTCAACTGAATAATAGAAACAGCATTTACCTCAATACTAAATATGTTGACAAAATAAAACCAAAATAAACATGAAAAAGAACTCAAATAAATCATATATGGAAATAAGTATCTTTACATATTGTGGGCATCCATAACCTATAAACCCATAATGTATGGATTTAAAACATTTCCTATTTTTTTACCGCGATGAGTGGTAATTGATTATAGGCTTCACTAGGAAACGCGTCATCTCTCTTTCTATATAATAGTGCATATACTCATCTTATGTGCACAATGATGAAAATACGTACTAGGATATCTGTTCTAACGTGCAAAAGGCCAGGGAGAGAAAAATCACTTCCTCTACACTGACGACTCGACTATGGATTGCTCAAGACAAATATCTTGATATGCTAGAAGTCTAATTATAAAGGTATGCATGTAAGTTAACTCTAATTGAATTTCAGCCTGATGTTGTTGAGAAAATAATGAAGTTCAAGAGTAAAAGAAACCACTTTTACTTTCCTTCGCCTTTCTTTCCTTTCAAGCAATGTGGCGACTTTGCTTTTGTTGGCTCCTTTGGACACCTAGATCACGAAATAAACCAATATCCATCGATCTATCAATCAATCAAGACAACAAAAATGCAGCAATCTTTATAGAAGTACTAAGCAATATTTATTCATAAGCTTGCATCTTTGTTATTTCCTTCCTTCTGGAGGCAGAATGAATGCTCAAAATTAGGCACTGGCCTTGCATATGGTACTAGAGTCCTTCGCAGATGATTCAATGCCTTCTCTTCCTCCACCTGCAAACATATAAAAAGGTTTCAAGTATATTTCAATTTAAATCAAGCAAGCTAGTAGTACACAAAAGCGGGCACAGAAATATGCATTCCGACCATGCTCCACTCGCGCCCCATACACTTACGAGTTATCACTTGTAAAGCTGGAGGAATGAATTGTTAAACCTCTGTATGGAGACGGAATGCATTTGGTGTTGTGTTTTACCTGAAATTCCGGTGGCTTAGGTGTACTTCTCAGTATTGCAGGTAATGATGGGGATTCTATAATTTGTTATGAGCAACAAGATCCAATGAATCCAACAAATATAGGCCGGAAATCAAATAAAGAATAAAAATCAAGAGTAAAATAAATTACAAAGTTACCTTTTTGTTTAGTGGTCGAGCCTTAAATTTCATTATTTTGGCCATCATCTCTTCTTCAAGCTCAGCTGTACTCTTTATTCTCATTGACTGAACTCGCTAGGATGTTTCAAATTCAGGCTCTTTAGGCCTTGTTAAGGTGAGCTTAGGCTTTATCTGAATAATAGAAACTGCATTTACCTCAATACTAAATATGTTGACAAAATAAAACCAAAATAGACATGAAAAAGAACTCAAATAAATCATATATGAAAATAAGTATCTTTACATATTGTGGGCATCCATAACCTATAAACCCATAACGTATGGATTTATAACATTTCCTATTTTTTTTACCTCGATGAGTGGTAATTGATTATAGGCTTCACTAGGAAACGCGTCATCTCTCTTTCTATATAATAGTGCATATACTCATCTTATGTGCACAATGATGAAAATACGTACTAGGATATCTGTTCTAACGTGCAAAAGGCCAGGGAGAGAAAAATCACTTCCTCTACACTGACGGCTCGACTATGGATTGCTCAGGACAAATATCTTGATATGCTAGAAGTCTAATTATAAAGGTATGCATGTAAGTTAACTCTAATTGAATTTCAACCTGATGTTGTTGTGAAAATCATGAAGTTCAAGAGTAAAAGAAATCACTTTTACTTTCCTTCGCCTTTCTTTCCTTTCAAGCAATGTGGCGACTTTGCTTTTGTTGGTTCCTTTGAACACCTAGATCACGAAACAAACCAATATCCATCGATCAATCAATCAATCAATCAAGACAACAAAAATACAGCAATCTTTACAGAAGTACTAAGCAATATTTATTCATAAGCTTGCATCTTTGTTATTTCCTTCTTTCTGGAGGCAGAACGAATGCTCAAAATTAGGCACTGGCCTTGCATATGGTACTAGAGTCCTTCGTAGATGATTCAATGCCTTCTCTTCCTCCACCTGCAAACATATAAAAAGGTTTCAAGTATATTTCAGTTTAAATCAAGCAAGCTAGTAGTACACAAAAGCGGGCACAGAAATATGCATTCCGACCATGCTCCGCTCGCGCCCCGTACACTTACGAGTTATCACTTGTAAAGTTGGAGGAATGGATTGTTATACCTTTGTATGGAGATGGAATGCATTTGGTGTTGTGTTTTACATGAAATTCCAGTGGCTTTGGTGTACTTCTCGATATTGCAGGTAATGATGGGGCTTCTATAATTTGTTATCAGCAACAAGATCCAATGAATCCAACAAATATAGGCCGGAAATCAAATAAAGAATAAAAAACCATATTAAAATAAATTACAAAGTTACCTTTTTGTTTAGTGGTCAAGCCTTAAACTTCATAATTTTGGCCATCATCTCTTCTTCAAGCTCAGCAGTACTCTTTACTCTCATTGATTGAAGACTCTAGGATGTTTCAAATTCAGGCTCTTTAGGCCTTGTTATGTTGAGCTTGGGCTTCATCTGAAAAATAGAAACAACATTTACCTCAATACTAAATATGTTGACAAAATAAAACCAAAAGATACATGAAAAAGAACTTAAATAAATCATATATGGAAATAAGTATCTTTACATATTGTGGGCATCCATAACCTATAAACCTGTTGAGGCCCAAAAAATCAAGGGTTGGGCCCAAATAAATTCCCGGCCCAGTGCGACACCTTATTAAGAAGAAATCCGATTCGGAGCATGCGAAATTCTTCATGCACGCTTGCACAAGCCACGATCCCCATGCCATGCCAAATAAATGTGTAATCTGTCATGCTAAATAAAAACCAAGATGAGCCTATAAAATGCCATAGCTCTACGAGCCCATGCTAATTATCCCGTCAAGCATTATATCCCTTTTCAAAGGCGATAAAATTCGAGCACGCCAATCGACATGCCATGCCAAGCGGAAGATCATTATTTTATACCTAGCCACGCTACAAGCTTAAGCGGGCCCAAGCCACGTAAATGCTCGGGGCTTGCTGAGTGGGTTGTGGTATGGATGGTAACAAGCTTTCATAAGGCCCATTGATGAGCCGAGAAATGGAAGTTTTGGGTTTCTTGGGAGCCCAAAACTCAAGCCCATTTCTTGAGCCCAAATATGTGGGTAAGCATAAAAGAGAGAGAAAAGGAAGCCCAATACTCTAGAAAAATTAGCCCTTCACCTTAATAAAATAGCCCATCACTTTAGGAAATTAGCCCATCCCCTTGATGGGCTAACCCATCACCTTAGAGAGGCCCAAGTAACCAAGGAAAATATCTGCCATCTCTCCAGCACTTAGCTGGAAACAAAAACGACAACAAAACCAAAGCTACCCATGTGAGTGGATTGCTGGGAGCCTCCAGCACATGGCCAAAGACAAATCCCAACACAAGCCATCCAAAAAACCAAAGGATACTTGAGCAAAACACCATTCAGACCAGCGCCCTTACCAATTTCTTTCTCCCACCAGGTCTGGCCATAGAAGAGGGAAGGAAAGAAGGTGAGATGATAACCAAAAATAGGAGTTCAACACTGGAGCAGCTGCGGGAGGCTTTAGAGCTCCCAAAAACCTTGTCTTGGTGTGTTTGGACTGAGGAAAAATGCATAAATGAGGATGAATCGAAAGGAGAGAAGAAAAAGGGAAGGGGACACTTGGGAAAATTGGAGAAAAGCTTTTAGGGTTTCTTGGGAAGGAGGAGCTTCCATCGGCTATAAAAGGGAGTGTCTTCTACCCATTGAAAGGAACTCAATCGAAGGCAAGCAAACCAGACCCAGAGAGCAAGCATCATCTCTCACCTCTGGAACCCTTCAATTTCGAGCCACAACTCTCCATCTCCTCCAATTTTCTCTTCTAGCAAACTATTCCATATCTTGACAGACTTTTCGTCAAGCTGCTGGAAATTACTTAAACCACCCATCGTTCCTCCTCATCTCTCTCCCCCCTTAGCCAACCTTCTTAGAATCACTTCCCTTTCCTTAGAACCCCTGTTCCTCATAGGAATTCACAGTCTTCTCTCTGTTTATGCTAAACTCATGCTTTTCTCTCTCTTAAATTGCTAAACTTGTGAAAGCTTAGCTCCCATGCCACAAGCTCCTCATGCCAAGCCATTCCATTGCTAATTTGTCACGTTTATTTGGTTGATTGGTGAAAGAATCCAAGGTTTTTTCTAAGGTTGTCACTACTCCTTTCAAAACTCTCTTGGAGCCTGGTCTTTGAACTCAGAAACAGGGGCAACCTCCTCCGCTCATCCTTTACAGCAGCCCAAGCCCATTCGTCTGGCTGCTGGAAGAAAAAGACCCCTACAAAACCCATAACGTATGAATTTATAACATTTCCTCTTTTTTTTTACTGCGATGGGTGGTAATTGATTATAGGCTTCACTAGGAAACGCATCATCTCTCTTTCTATATAATAGTGCATATACTCATCTTATATGCACAATGATGAAAATACGTACTAGGATATCTGTTCTAACGTGCAAAAGGCCAGAGAGAGAAAAATCACTTCCTCTACACTGACAGCTCGACTATGGATTGCTCAAGACAAATATCTTGATATGCTAGAAGTCGAATTATAAAGGTATGCATGTAAGTTAACTCTAATTAATTTTCAGCCTGATGTTGTTGTGAAAATCATGAAGTTCAAGAGTAAAAGAAATCACTTTTACTTTCCTTCGCCTTTCTTTCCTTTCAAGCAATGTGGCGACTTTGCTTTTGTTGGTTCCTTTGGACACCTAGATCATGAAACAAATCAATATCCATCGATCTATCAATCAATCAAGACAACAAAAATGCAGCAATCTTTATAGAAGTACTAAGCAATATTTATTCATAAGCTTGCATCTTTGTTATTTCCTTCCTTCTGGAGGCAGAATGAATGCTCAAAATTAGGCACTGGCCTTGCATGTGGTACTAGAGTCCTTCGTAGAGATGATTCAATGCCTTCTCTTCCTCCACCTGCATACATATAAAAAGGTTTCAAGTATATTTCAGTTTAAATCAAGCAAGCTAGTAGTACCGAACAACTACACAAAAGCGGGCACAGAAATATGCATTTCGACCGTGCTCCGATCGCGCCCCGTACACTTACGAGTTATCACTTGTAAAGCTGGAGGAATGGATTGTTATACCTCTGTATGGAGATGGAATTATGGAATTATGAAATTTTGGACGCCTTTTTCGAGCTTTGAATTATGGAATTAGCGGTTATTTTTTATATTGAAGTTTATGATTATTTTGGGTATGGTTTATATGCTTTGAGAAATTGTTGTTTACATAATGTTTGAATAACTAGGCAAGCGGTTTATGAGGGTTGGGTACTTTGTTGATTGTTATGTGAGTTTCGTATTTGCACCATGATAAGTACCCTCTCCTGGTTACGTTACCCACACGTGACATTGGATTTTTCGGCGTGTGGGCTCACTTGGTTTTGTTAGTACTTTGGGACACGTGGCATTGGATTTTCCGGCATGTGGTAAAGCAGTTTGCGCTCGTAGGACATGGTTTGGTTTGGTTTGGCCACACATGGTTTTGGATTTTCCGACGTGTGTGCTGTAGAGTGGTAGTCCCCTCGTTGGACAGCTCATCCCTAGACACAGGATAGAAAGTTGAAACCCTGCAGGCCAGTCAAACAATCCCCATGTTGGATTGTTTCCCCTCGATACTCGTGATGGTGTGAGGTTGTCGTATATAGATATTATATGTATATTTATGAATTTGGGGTGTATATCTACACAGTCATGAGAGTTTTCGTGGTCTATATGTATATAATTATATATACGTGTACGCTTAATTATTTTAAAAGCTTTCCTCTCATATTACATTTTGTAAACCTATATCTCGGGAAGGGGTTTGGTTAGAGTCAAAAGAATTGAACTTGGTTAGTACTATACTATATCGGGAGTATGAGAGTACCTCAGTTTCAAATTGATTACGTATGAATGGTTCCAATTGCATGTTTTTAGCATCGTTTTCCAAACAGTGGGATTAGTATGTTGTTTTCAATTATGATAAAACTTAGTTTTTGTCCACTCACAATTTTTGTTTTGCGTCCCCCAGGCAGTAGCTTGATCTGAGCCGAGCAGCCGAGCCAAGATTTGCACTTCTGAGCCCTGAACTTCTGTAGGGCAACGTTTAATTGTTTTTGTTTCCGTTGAACATTTGTTTTCGGTTGTAAATTGAAATTTCCTTAGAATTGCTCTGTTATCGCCCATGTAGGGTTGAATGAATGGCCGGAGGCCTATTCTGTAAACTGTGTGCCTTTGTATTGTGCATGCTGCCAGTACTATGTGTTTTTATTTTGCGCCTCCTGCCGGTTTGGAACTCTTTTACGGTGTTTTGACAGGTTGAATTTTTTAGGGGAGACTCTGCCGAAATATCGGCAGAAAGTCTCGACCCTCTTTTCCTTTGTTTTTGGAGAAGAGGATGTTGTTAGTAAGTGGGCCCGGCATCGGATGGATGTCGGAAAAACCACAAGGTTCGTCACGGATTCCGAGGAATTCAGGGCGGGTCTTATCGCCTTTAGTATGTCTTGTAAAAAACTCTTGTTAGGGTGCTAGTTGAAAAAGAATAAAGCTACTCTTATCACATTTATATACCACATTCTCATATCACCTTATATGGCAAATGAGATGACAGCCACATCAATTACAATTATTTAACATTTTCTTTTTTCTTTTATGATTTATTAACATTTTTAAAATTTAAAAAAAAAAACTGTTAATTAAGCTTTCTTTATTAAAATACACTTCGTTGATTTAATTGATGTGGCATATGATATGGACATGCCACATCATGTGGTATAGAAATGTAAGATAAAAATGTGGTAAGTAAGTGCAGCATTACTCGTTGAAAAAATATAAATGCATTAACTTTTTCGAGAATGAACTTTTAATACAAATGCATTATAGGTTAAGTGAAGTTAATTTGTGGGCTCTTTCCTATAGGTTAACCTATAAATGCATTAACAAACGTTTGTTAATTCATTTCAGTCAGCAATCTTGATAGATATTCCTGAAGTGGAGCCTATAAATTGGGAGCAGTACATGCAATGGAAGCTTGGTTTGAACCAATCTTAAAGACCAAGTACAAACATGTTTATAAAATGAGGAGTGAGAATCGGACACGTCTCACAACATATGTCACACAAAAGCACAAAACAAGCTTAATCAAGTGAAATGATTAATTAAAACTCTAGTTAAGTAGTGTAAATCACTACCCTAATTAACTACTATACTCACCAAGATTAGCTTCATCCATCTTCAGCTTCCAAAATATACACTCATTCTATTCATCCTCTCTTTACCCTCTTCATCTCTCATCTAAGGTCATGACCAACAATATTACATTTGTAGTAATTATTCTCCTTGTGATGGCCTTGGCAATGGTGGCTGAGTCAACCCAACACACCACCAACGTGTATTCGCGTGGGCGTGCCACCACCGAATTCGCACGCATGAGGCGTGATGCTGGTGATGGAGAAGTGGCTACTCCACCACCACGTGCATGTAGTGACTCATCGGGCGAGGAGTGTCTGAATGAGGAGGAGGACAAGGAGGAAGAAGAGGAGGACGAGCAGGAGGGCCTGCAAACTGTAAGACCTCAAGAGGAAGGTAACACAAGGTATATAAGCTATGAAGCCCTAAAGAAGGATAATGTTCCATGCAATCGACGTGGCAGTTCTTATTATAATTGTGGTACATCTGGGCAGATCAATCCTTATCAACGTGGCTGCACTGTCATTACAAATTGTGCTCGAGAGGGATGAGGCACATTTTTTTAATTTAATTTTCTTATTTTTAAATCTTCATTATTATTTCTCTTATTTTCTTCCTTTTCTGATCACCCTAATCTATTACTATGTTTTAGGTTTTTTCTTTCTTTTCTTTCTTTTTGGAGGGGCGGTGGGAAGGAGGGGTGCTGGTGATTGTTAGTTAATACCCTTTTCTAACTTTATTTTTTTAATATAATTATTTATTTATCAGCTGGTTATTTGATATTCACCACTAGGTTTGGGAAGTTTTTGTCTTGCAATAATAGGTATTGCACCAAATATGCCATCGAAATTTGAGAATTAGGGTTTGACGGTGGTATTTTTTAATTTTTTGGTACCGAATGTTTGGTTTGTTGTAATGGCAATCAGCGCCGGCCTGAGATTTTAGGGTCCCAAAAAAAAAAAAAGAATGAGGCGTGCATACAACTATTCACAGGCAAGGACAATTCTTTGTTTATATATATGTATATAAAGGAGTCCGAAATGAAAAAATATTTGAATAAATTGTTGTTAAATTATTTGATCCAAGATATTTTTTTTTAGTATTTGTAATTTGATTTTAGATATAAATAAAGCTCAAGAAACCAGCTTAGGCACTAAAACAACCATTATTGGGCGACATATTACGTGGGACCTTTAAGTGGTGTTTTTTGGTGTCTCGGAATTGAAGGTCATTTCCGATTTGTTATCAACAGTGTCACTTGTAGATCTCATTGGTCAAATGGAAGAAGGAAACCTCAGGCCGATTTATCTAGAGCCACGGACCGTGTTGATAGTGATGCCCATACTTCATTGCCTTAGCTCATATACGAGTAATAGATTGTCGATCCATTTGATTTATTATTTTTATCATAGAAAGGTCAATAAAATAGAAAAGGAGGGACAAATAAGCATGCACACAGAGAATTCACGCTTAAGGAGAATCCCGGCCAATTTCCATAACGGCTTGTTTAGATTAAGCGATGTCGGAGGAGGGAGAAATTTTTGCATATTCCGAGTACACCAGTTGGTTGGTGTTCCATCCAATATTCATAGGACATATAGATATATTTTATTTTTATTTTAAAAAAATTGTGTTGTAATTAAGTTGGAGAGTCCAAACCACATGTCCTATGTATATTGGCTGGTGTACCCGGAACATGCAAAAATTTCTCTCTTTGACATCCCTCAATCCAAACAGGGCCTTAAGGAAATTTGCTCGGGTTCTCTGAAGCATGAATTCTCTATGTGCATGTTCCTAGTTCACCAACTGCTGAAGATGCTTCTGATGAAGTGCGTGCTAAGTAGGGGTGGGCATCGAGACCAGAAATCCGGACACCAAGCCATACCAGAAGAAAAAAATCGTGTTGACTAAAACGTCAACAAACTGACACCAAACCAGATCGAACCAGTTCAAACCAGTTCCAGTGCCAGTTTCACACCTTATAAAACCGCACCAGACCGGTCGTGTATTATTATTATTATTTTTAAATAATTTAAGTCCAATGCTAAATTTCTAATCCCATAAATAATATTTCCCCAAACCCAACTTCAAAGCACCTCTCTTTTCTAGGCCCAATTATCTCTCTTTGCATGAATTGGGTCATTTGTGAATTTTTAAGCCCAACAAATAAAATTTTAGTTGGAATTTATAAAAAAATAATACTAATTTGAAAAATATATAATAAAAAATCCGATCCAAAACCGAAAATCGCACCGGAACTGGTTTAAACCGAACCGAATGGTTTTATAAATTTTTTCATCAAAATCGGACCGAACCGCACTAGTTGAATAATACTGATTCTAGTGTGAGGTGAAAACTAGACCGGACCTCACCCACCCCTAGTGCTAAGTATGACAAGCATGTTGATAATGATTGTTAGGCCAAATGCTACATTCTGGCCCCTATGAATGAGGAACTCGAGAAACAGCATGAGCATATGATCCATGTTGCTGACATGATATTTCATCTTTGTGAGCTTTATAGAGAAGGCACACACAACATGCATTATAGCGCTGTGAGTGAGCTTTTGAGAACCAAGATGGTCAAGAGAGTACCAATTCACCAACATGAACTGAAGATGATTGGACTCATTGAGCAGCTGGAAAGTCTTGACAGTTCATTGGACTATAATTTGGCCACTCACATCTTCCTTGCGTCCTTTTTTGATTCATTCTCCCAGTTTGTTATGAACTATAATGTGGGGAAGATGGAGCACACTCTTTCAGAGCTTTTGAATATGTGTGTGACTGCTGAAAAGACCTTCAAGAAGAAAGAAGGGAATGGGACAGTAGCTGTATTTGAGAAGGGATCAACTTCTTCTACTAAGCCTAATTAGAAAGGCAAAGGAAAATTCAAAACCAAGAAGAAGAAGGGGAACCCTACTCTCAAACCCAAAAGAGGTGTCAAGAAGAAGCAGGAAGAAGATAAGGAGGTGAGGGGACCATGTTTCCATTGTGGCAAACCTAGACACTAGAAGAGGAATTGCCTGGCTTATTTGGCGGGCTTGAGGGGCAATAGAGCTGAAGATACATATCACTTTGCCACTAAACTCTAAACAAATTATTATACCTTACTTGAGTCTAACAAAAACAATGATCTATTGTAGGTCATGTTGCTGCAGAGACAGGGAACAAATAGGATGCTCATGGAGGATGAATCGTGTTGAGATTTGGATCATCGAACATGTTTTCTTTTGTTTACCTCATGGAGGTCTTTTATAGTACCTATGAACTTATTTAGTTTATTTGGATATGTATATATAAAGTACTTATTCACTATCTTCATGTTTTAGAAGATAGTCTTATCATTTGTATGACAAAAACCACTAGTTTGCTTTATATGTGACTATTCGTATTATGCTAATATGATGTTTGACCTCTTTATGTTTTATGAGATGAATATATGAATGTGTTCTTACATTGATTGTTTAGAATATTGAGATGTGATTCCATTGAGGATCAAAGTATTAGATAAATCTTATAATAAGAATGATTTCTAAAAATTTAAACATCATAATCAAGATAATATTCATAGGATAAGCAATATGTGGTTATTTAAACGGTTCCAATTCTTACCAATGAGTTGCATCTAAGGATTGAGAAATCCAAACATTCTAAGTTTAGAACTAGAATAGAAATCATAGAACCTATATAAGATATATCTAAGTAATAATGGAATTAAATCCATTATCTTTTCTATAGCATTCACCGATGATCACTCTTGGTTGGATTAAACCTGGTTTGAAATCCAAAAGATTTAGGATTTTAAGAAAGCAAGAAAAGGGGAAACTGTGGAGAGCATAAATACTCTTTTAAATGTTAAAAGGGTTAATGCTTGAATAAGATATCTCTTAAAAGTTAAAGAGCTTAAACATCTCAATGAATGAGCTTCATCACAAAAGATAATAAAGTATGATCTTTCATGATAAGTCATTAAAATTCCTCCTCATGTCCTATGTCCAAAGATAACAACATAATTAAAAGGTCCAATTGAACGGTAATAGGGTTGAAATTGTTATCTCAAACATAAAGTTATAAACTTTATAGTTTGATAAACAATCTTGTGGGACATCCTAGATCACCTGAAGGATGTCATATCCATTAAAGAAGTTAATAGATGCTTGTTGCAAAACAAGTAAAAGGAATGATTGTAAACCACAAGTGAATTGACAGTTCAACTCCTTTTATCCACTCACCACATTTAAAGCTCCAAGAAGTTGATCAGATATGGTGTGTTACACCAACCATGTAATAATGGTGAAGGTTAACAAGTAACTTTCTTCTTGATCATAATAAAATTATATGATGACATGAAGTATAACCTTCAATCAAGGAGCCGGATTATATATATAAGATGAATAACATCCAAGACAAATAGTATTTTTAAATAAGCATTTTAGAAATGGCTATATTCCAAAAGAAAAAGTGGGAGCCCGTTCAAGGTCTAAAGAAGAAACGCCCTCACCAAGTGAGATCTTCCTAAAAGAAATCTAAAATAGTATAAATGAAATATTCATAAGCTTATCAATAAGTATATGATCATATATGATATGACCAAGATATTGCAACACAAGTAGCACTTAATATATGCATATATTAGGGACAATATTGTAACACTCCAAGATCAGAACTCTGGACAACTGATAAGTATGTCTTTTGAGTTATAAGAACACAAATAGACAAAAGGCGAAGTAAGCAAAGAGAGAAATTGTTAGAGCAAAAGAGTGGAAGCGTACACCTGTGTTGACTCTAATCCAATCCTAATTCTTGTAATATAGGAACAAACTCTAGAAAGATGTTCTAGATAATCTTGAACGTTGTGACAATGATTGATTCACGACCTAGAGTATTGTTTTAGAGAATGACCGAATTGTATTGCAATATAAAACTGACTAGGTTCTTTAAATGAATTATATTTAGCTTGGGTAACCATGACATACTACTAGATGTTAACCATGGTTTTTGGAAGCCCTGTAAGCACTAATTATAATTAGCCTTCGCCAATAGGGAGAATTGTATGGAGGGATACAATTCATATTAGATTTAGAAGAAGTCATACTTACCCACGACCTCGTTAATTAGAAGATATAAGATCGCACACCGAAAAGGAGTGGATTGAGAATTAGCAGAGAAGAAAAGATTTTGTTGTTTGGTCAAAGTCAAAGTCAAAGTCAAAGTCAAAGTCAAGGTCAAAGGTCAACTGTTGACGACACTTTACACAGTCAACACAGGTTGATAGGGATCAATACTTGTTAGACAATTTAGTGACTTAATTATTAAGTCATTAAACTAATTAAACTAATTAGAATAGTTTAATTATTCAATTAAAGTTAAAGAACTTTGACTGAGTCCCACATGACTTAAAGAATTAAACAAATGGACCATATGACTTTAAACATATGTAATACATTATAGGATAAAAGTGAAGGACCTAGATAGCCCAAAAATAGGCCACTAAAGGGGAGGTGTGGCACCCACATGTGTCAAATGTATGAGTTTATGTATTGTAAGCCATAACACACCATCTTGTTTTAGGGTTGTCAAGTTGGTAATTTGGAAGATATATATGAAATATCACACCTCTCTCCCAAGACTCCTTGGCCGGCCACTTGGTAGAGTGAGGGCCATCACTCTCTTCTCTCCAAAAAATTTCTTCTCTCATCTCAATCATCCTTGGTGAAGAGCTTTGGGGAGGTGCATATCCTTTCTACTTATTTGAAGAGCATAGTGGAGCATCAACAAGCAAGAGATCAAATCCATTACTTGAACACCTAAATAGGTTTCAAGATTTTCTCCAAAGATAACCATTCTTCATCCCTTCCCTTAAATTTAGATTAAAGAGTCAAAGGTACAACTTTTGATAAACCTAAAAAGATTGGGACTAAGGACTTGCATGAGTTTCTAGTTTTCGATTTTGTTTCCGCTAATTTAATATGAGTTATGTTTATACTAGATAATTCATTTTCCTATACATAATAGGTTTAGAGAAATACCCAACACATAATTTTCCCTTCAAAGGAAGGGCTTTCGAATTTGAGAATCTCAAATTCAAATGATTTCAAATGAGTTCTACACTAGGAACTTGAGTCGATTTACAAATGAGTTCTCTCTCTCTCTCTCTCTCTCTCTTCATGTCTATTTGATCTGGTATCGATGTAGATCTATTAGAGCAGTTCCACCACTCTACCCTTTGCCCAAGCAAGGGGGGGCCTAGGCCCAAAAAGGGCTTCAAGGGACAAATGCTACCAGGGCTGTTGGTGGGCTCCACAAGCATGGGCTAGCCCTCAGGCAAAACTAGCCCTTTCTCTAGCCTGGGTTTGCTGATGTCAGCAACCAAAAAAAAATCTTATAAATAATACTAAAAATGTCATATTTTAAATAAAATAAATACTTAGTCATTTTTTCACTTCCCACACCAAAACTCTATACAAATTCCTCTCCTCATATCTCATGTGAATAGTGGTTGCCATAGCAATGGGTGGAAACACCACAAGCCTTTTGCAAGGGCTGCCACAATTCATGTGAATAGTAATAGCCCTTGCCTCCCCTTGCCCTTTGCCATGTCAAATGGGTGGAAGTGCTCTTAGGTCTTATTCATAGTAGATCTAATTATTTTTCCTTTTTTTTTTTTCATTTTTGGATGCAATTTTTCTTTTGATATGATTTTTGATCTTTTGTTGCTGAAAAAAGTGGGAAAATGGAAGGAAAATTTTGTAATTATTAGAATCTGTACTTTTTATATATATAAAAAAAATCAAATAACAACTTCTCCCTTTATTAAAACATTAATTTCATCACATAGTTGTCAATTATTTTAAGGAAAAAGCTTGGTTGCTTAAATATGAGGAACTTCTCAAAATAAATGGGATTTAAACACTTGTCAATTTCATTAACTTTTTCCTTTTCTGAAATTCTTTTAACTTTCTTTGTTTTGGAATTCTCAGTTTTAAGAAGCAAAGCTTGAAGGAAACATGCACTTAAATTTAAATTTATTGGATTTTATGCTACAATATACATGAATCACACATTTAAAGAGGTAGAAGCGAATTTTAATTCTTATTAAGCCTAATGCTATCCAATTTCCCAAATATCTTTCTAGGTCTAATCTCATTTATGCACACAAAAAAAAAGGGGGGTTCTTAGATCTAGGTCCAAAACGATTAGCTGTTATTGGGTCTAGTCCTCGTGTTTTTGGTTTTAGATGTAGGTCCTTTAACATTTATTACTTTTTTGTTGTGTCGATTTTACCCTTTAAGGTAAATAAGGAAAACACATTGAAAATCTAAATTTAATACATTATTTCCTTGAAATTGAATTACAAATTTTGAATTTTGAATTTTTTTCCTTGATAATATTCCTAATATATAGATAAAATACAATTTAATCAATAAAAAGTAAAGACTCACATATTATACCAATCGATCAGACAAGCACCCACATTAAATTATGTACCTGACATACAGGTACATAATGTTAATACATACAGGTATATGTGTACCTGCCTTACAGGTAAGTGTTTTTTTCTTGAGTTTTCTTAAGCAGTGTTTTCTGGAGGTTCATATTTATATACATATGTACATGTCTTCCATGTAATAGTGTTTTTTTTTTTTTTCCAAAGAAATTTTGTATGGATTTTTATCTCAGTTGAGTTTAAAGATCCATACCAAGATATTATGAGTTCAATTAGCTGGGCTAGAGGGTATAACTACCTAGACTAGAGGTAATTTATGAATTTAATTACCTGGACCAGAGGTAATTTATGGGTTTAATTGCCTGCATACTGCATACGAGGTGTATGCATAGGTACCTTATCTATTGTTAAGGTATGAAGTTTTTATGAACTCTTATTACAAATTTTGATGTCGGTATACCTTGGGAAAATTTCAAAATTCAATAAATAGATTTGCAATTAAATTCAAATCAAATATGATAATTAATATCCTACAAATCAATAACTTACTAGTTTTAGGAATTCATAATTTACCTTATTTATGTTTTAGGTGCATAACTGGAACAAAAAATAAAAAATAAAAAATAAAAAAAAGTAAATATCAATAAATTGAAATAGGCATGTAATCTTATGTGATGCAAAAGTCAAAGGACTTGGATCAACAACAAATTCTGCGTGGATTGCACCCAAAATCTCTCCTCATAATTGGACTTATGCCAAATTTTCTATAAAAAAATAAAGGAGGAAATGATGAGACTTTCTTACCTTTGAAGCTCTCTTGGATGGTGTCCAAGTTTTCAACTGTGGAAAGACCTTCTTCCTTGTACTTGCTTCATAAATTTTTCATAAAGATACCAAAGTAGATACCCTCTAGTTCATACATGTAAATGTATTGAAGAAGATGAAAAAGATGACCAAGAGGAGGTAAAGTACAGAGCATATTTCTAACAAATCTTTGCTCTCGTCATCCCACCCTTGCTCTTAGGTCTGCATATTAAGCTGCATTTAACTATAGGTGCACTTTCTTTTGCTCCCATAGTGTTCAAAAAGAAATTTTTATAACTTCTCCAAAATCGTTCGTAAGAGCAAGACGCAAATTTTGTTTGCATGGAGTAGACAAGAATACTTGACGTCGTAGATTGGATCATAATAAGGCATGCAAAATGAGTTGGGCCGGGTTAGCCGAAGTCTTACCCAATACAGGCTTTTGCAAGTGCAAATACGAAACCTATTATTAATGCCTTTGAACTATATTTTGCTATTAATTATGCCACAATAAGATTATAGGATTAGCCATGGCATCTTCTGGATGCTTGCTAGAGAAAGTAAAATGTACATAAATACCATTTGAAATTTTAGGGATGCGCGCGATTACTACATAGACATTTAATTTTTACTATTAACCACTTTAATTTTATAAAGCGTGAAAATTTACCACTTATAGGTAATTCCATTCAAGTTTCTGTTAATTGAATTTGAAGCCACATGTGATATTTTTTGGGAAATTTTGTCAACTCACTATATAACTAAAAACCTTTAGAATTTTAAAATAACATATTTTTAAAAAGAAAAAGAAAAAGAAAATCAATTTTCCCTTGGAAAAAAGTGAATATGAAAACAAGAAAAATAATTTTTAATGAACTTAAATTGAAATTAATCCTACATATTAAATCTAGACGTCTCTCTATACATCGAGGATGACTAAAAGTCTAAGACAACCTACCTTTTTTTCACGTGGGGTGGTACCTGTTTTGTCCAGCTGGAAAAGGTTGAAAATTTATATTTTAAATGCCTTATTTTCTCATGCGGAAATTAATTTAAATAGGCTTGTGTTGGTTCAGTTTATTGGTATGTGAACCGACTTTTAATGATCATTTATTACAAATATCTACAATGAGAAGTTGCATTATTATTATTGTATCCGGTGGAAACATGCGTCCCAACCGTTTCGGGGAAAAACTCACCCACCGCACACACAGTACAGTGAGGAAAACCCTTTTGTAATTAGACTGCTCCTGCATGTCTGGTAATTAATTGCTCTGACAAAATGCCCCTTGGATTACACGTAGCCCGAGGCGAAGATAAAAACAGTTCCCCATGTATTTGTCCGCAACAGAAATTATTACTGTTGTGCTATCATCACATGTGATAACTTTTCTGATAAGGCACAAGAAGAGGAGAAACACTTGCTTGCATCGGGATAGGACTACCGCAGTCCGCCACTTGTCCATTTTCTGACGAAGTTGGACACGTGGCGGGCTGCGATTGGAGGGGGATAGGACTACAATTCTATCCCCTGTGCAGGCAAGTTTTTTTCCAAGAAGAGGGAAAGTGAAGTTAATCATAAAGAAATAAGTTTATTTTTTTAGTAAATATTACAAGCATAAACATAAACTATGAATGCGGTTTATATCGTAGAGTGTTCATCTAATATTATAACTACACCAAAATAAACTAATGCAAAGAAGAAAGTTATCAACATTTAGTTCAATTAAAGAAAAAATGAAACACATCCCAAAATTCAACATTTACACAACCAAAGAAAAGAAAAGAAAAAAGAGTTCAGAAGTCCATTAGATGAGGGGGAGAGCTTTGATTTAGGGGGGAAGGGTACGTGATCGAGTTGCACCGAGAGAACATGAGTTTTGAAAAGTTGAGTCTGTTTGATAACCATTTCAGTTTTATGTGGAACTTGGAAATGTAATTTTTTTTTTTTTTTTTTGGAGTTAATTATGGTTATAAATATGGACATGTGTCAAGTTATAAGAAGGGTGGTGAGGAAACACATTTGGTTAAAGTGGTGAGCAACAATGCTCCCCTACATTTATATACAAAATGCAATAATAGCTTAGTTGGGGGTATTTTAGGAATCGAAAAAGTACAATAATTTCGATTATGCGCTTGATTAGGTAACTTGCCGAATTGGAACTTGGATCTTAGTCATCGGGTTTTATTTAGAAATAACAGGATTTTATTCAAACAAGAATAAAGAGATGGGTTGTAGTTGACAAAAAATGACTTTGGAGGGGTAAGTTAAATTTACTATAAAAAATAAGAGTGATTTTGAAAACTAGATTTTCTTTATAATATTTTAGTTAATCCAATCCCTTATCTGTAAAATAATTGGTTTTATTTTTATTTTTCCAATGGTAGAGATTGGATCCATTCAAACTCTTTACTTATATTAGCTTGGTTAGAGACGCTATAACTGTAAATGCATGGATCATGCATGCAGACCATATCATCTGGTTAATTAATTCCACTGGCAGATCCAGCTTATGATTTTCATGGCGATATTCTGCCCATGCTGAATATTGATACTTTCCTTTGTTATCATATTATTTCATCTTATCTAAAAAGGTATTTTTCTTCAACCACAAGGTGTGGTGTGGTTGTTAAACTATCATCTTTAGTTAGCGAGCTACCTGATGCCTTAATGGCAAGGGTTCGAAACCCGTTTGAAGCACTTTATGGTCAATGGCAAACCGAATTCTAAGCGGAGATTAATCCAACCTTTTCAGGTGTGGGATATCTCAGAGCATTTACAAAGAAGAAAGGGTTTTTATTTCGATAACTGGTCCAAATTGAATGCTGACATAATAACCCCAACTAACTCATTTGAATGGTCCAACCCATACTCTCTATAAAATAATTGGTTTTTGTTTTGTTTTTTTTCAACGACAGAGATTGGATCCATTCAAATAAGTTAGTTGGGGTTATTATGTCAGCATTCAATTGTATGGTGGACCAGTTATCTGAAAGAAAAAAAAACCAATAATTACAACACAAACTTTTCTTTGCAAAACGCTGCTTCACACCAGGACTAGAGACAACCACTCCTCCTTTTGCCTTTAAAATTTGTTGGCAGCTAATAAATGTTGAGTAGAGATTGAAATATGGATAAAGACTTTTGAGGTACGATTTGAATCATTTTCTTAAAGTGTTGTTTGCTCTCATTCAATTAATTGAGTTTACTAACAAATTCTGGACAAATTGCGAATAACAAAATTCGAAAAAATTCCCTTAGAAAGTAGGGTAAGAAACTGTTTAGAAATTAGTTTCGTTAGCAACATTAAGGTATATTGATTGTTCAGTAACATTGCAACAAAAGAGCATATTGGCTATTCAAGTACTTAAGCAAATTAATTTTTCGTAGACATTATAATAATAATACTAATATATATATATATATATATATATATATATATATAGTCCTCTTGTATTGAGGGATCCCTCAAATAAGGAATTCCTCAACTAATTTTTTTCCAACGATCCAAAACATATATTTTTTAAGTCTTCATTCATAGATCATCTTTGGAAAAAAATTAGACAAATCGGAAACCCTTTAGGAGTCGTTTGGTATGGC
>NW_018922343.1:10318-27579 GCF_002207925.1 Prunus avium | reverse complement strand
GATTGTAAAAATAGTGAAGACCTATGTTTGGTGCTGTGTCGGACTAAAAAATAATTATTTTAATATTTAATTTTAATTTTAATTAGAAATTTTAACATAAAAATAAATATAACTTTAAAAAAAATTAAATAAAAAAATTGAAAATTATAAATATATTGTAGCATTTTGGGCTTTTTTTTGTTATTCTTAATATTTTTAGGCATTTATAGCTTTTTTCACCCAAACATATCATTACCCAAAGCCCATTTTAATATTGCTTAAGAACCAAACCCTAAACAGATCTATGAAAAATAAAATAAAATTAGGAAACGACGTCGTCACCCAAACGCATCTTCTTCTTCCTCGTGAGCGCCGCTCTGTCTCTCTCTTTCTCTCTCTCTCCCTCCCTCTCTCAGCTGGATATACTAGGTTTTAAATCAATACAATATCATCATCATTGTTTCTTCATGGAAACACAGATAGTTAAGGGATTGGGAGAGACATTGATGGGTGCATATCCTGGACGTGCCATGAGCTTCATTACCAAAAGATCCAATATAGACGCTCCGACTGTAAGGCAACAATCTGTGGGTGCTTGGGACTCTCGGTGGTGGGTCTGTGTTCGTGGCTTGAGGGTGGTGGTTATGGGAGAAGATATTTGGGGGCAGCGCTGGGCGTTGGGTTCTGCCACAGTCGATTGCGTCTGTGGTGGTGTGGTTTTGATTCAAGTCAAGGAAATCCATCGGACTCGCGTGTTCAAAATAACACGCTCGCTATTTAGCGATCTCAATTTCGGGTTCTCTATATTAGACACACGAGTCCCCCTTTTTTTTAATTGTTGGACTATATTGTCTCATTTAAGTTAATCCCTTCCTTTGCCAAACATGGGTTTCAAGTGTTATTTAACACAGTCCAGTCCAGTGAGGCATAGTGAGGCATACCAAACAAGCCCTTAGATATCTAATTGTGTCCTATAAATCAATGAACACGGTGCTTTAAGAAAGAACTAAAATTTCAATAATTTAATTGAGTGGTAATGATATTAGATTCAAGTGATTTTTTGCAAAGCTGATCTTCGAATGAAATATAATATATGATGGGTTTGCTAACAATAGCAACATAGGATGGGTTCAAGTTATTCAAGTGATTTTTTACAAAATAGACGATTTGGATTGATAAAATACAATATACGGTGGATTCTACAAGAAATAATATGATGGATAGGTCTATCTCTCTCTATTAGTTCACGTATTTCTTGGAACCAACAATTTCTGTGTCACTTTGCAGCCATCTATAGCTATCTCCGTCATGTGAGTCTTGGGCACCACGTTAGCCTACGTTCCAGGAAAAAGCCACATCATTCAATTAATTGAGTTTGCTAACAAATTCTTGGCAAATTGTCAATAACAAAATTCGAAAAAATTCCCTTAGAAATTAGAGAGAGTAAGAAATTGTTTAGAGATTAGTTTCGTTAGCAACATGAAGTACATTGGTTGGCCCGTACCATTTCAACCAAAGGTATATTGATCGTTCTGTACCAATGCAACAAAAGAGCATATGGGTTGTTCAAATACTTAACCAAATTCATTTTTCGTAGACATTATAATCTGATATACATGAGTGATTTTGGAGATGCTAATAATCACTTTTATGGAGAATCATTTATTTAAATAATCACTTTAAGTGATTTTATAAAAGCACATTGGAGATGCTTCTCTCCAGAAAAACTTAAAATCACTAAAAGTGATTATATATATATTATTGAAAACTTGAAAATCACCCCAAACTAGATACTCTACTACTGACAGTTTTTATGTTCATTTTGTGCTTATGTCTAAAATATGTCTCTTTAGAATTCTATATAATTTCCTTTTTAATATAAATTATAAGGACACACTTATCTCCTTTCTATAAATCACAATTTGACACACATATACAAAACTAATTTATTAAAAACACACCCAAAAAAAAAAAAATTTACCCTCAACCCTTGGACGATAACGTTTTCATCGTAAACACATGGGTACCAAGAATATCACTAGAAAATATTTTTCCATGGGGAATGCTAGCAACCTTCTCTCTAATCTTTTCTTTTGCATCTTCTCCCTTCTTGTCATGACATGTTTCACTTTATTTACACTTAAATCAAATAAGCTAGTTTTGTTTTCCAAATTTACACTTATTAAATGAAATATTTAATTTAAATATATTGACTTCCTTAATTTCTTCAATTAAAAAAATATTTTCTCTCTCCATCTCACTTTCAATCCTTTCTCTATCCTTCGCAGCCGCCCACAACCCTTCTTCTACCTCCCCACTTCTCCCCAAAACAAACATTAATACCCAGTAATGACCCATGACCAGTACCCAAACAAGCACATGAAAGAAACCCACTTCCTTTCCCCCTCATTACCACCAAACAACATCTCCCTCATCCATACCCAACAACCCCCACCGTCCAAAGATTCCCCCCATCTTCCCAACTCCTTCGCTTTCTCTGTTGTTTGTAATTGAACAATTTTTTATTTTATTTCTCAAATCTCACCACCAAAGCACTATTTTCTATTTTTATTTGGTTTTGTTTATAAAAAAAAAGTGTTTGAACTTCCATGATTTGGGAAGCAAAGGGTTTGTAGAGGTTAGAGAGAAACAAAAAATCTTGGATTTTTTTTTTCTTATCGCACAAATCTGAGAGAGAGAGAGAGAGAGAGAGTTGGCTTGGGATCGGGCTGTGAAAACTCAAAGGATTTTTGACTTTTTAGTTTTTATCAAGTGCATATATGGAAATATAATTTAATGTTTTTAAAAAATTAAAAACATTGTTTTGAGTGAGAGAGAAGTGCCACATGTCATTAGGAAAATGGAGAATGTCCAAATGAGAATGTTAGAGAGAAGGTTGCTAGCATTCCCTTTTTTCTATTCTTATAAGACTAGCCTCTCCGCATGCGCGGAAGCGCATGCGAAATGCCTTTTTTAAAAATTTATTTTAGAATTAAAAAAGATAATGGGTAGTTGTGTTCCATAAAAATAGGATCCATTATCTGGATTTTCTTTTAATTTTAATTTTTTTAATATGAAAAAGTGTGAATTTATCATATTATGAGCCAATACTTCTTTCAAAATTAGAGGGGACCAATGCAAGACGTACGCACAAATCTGAGAGAGAGAGAGAGAGAGAAGTGACACATGTCATTAGGAAAATGGAGAAGATCCAAAGGAGAAGACTAGAGAGAAGGTTGCTAGCATTCCCCTTTTTCCATTCTTATAAGACTAGCCTCTCCGCATGCGCTTCCGCGCCTGCGAAAGGCTTTTTTTTTAAATTTAAAAAATTTATTTTAGAATTAAAAAAGATAATGGGTAGTTGTGTTCCATAAAAATAGGATCCATTATCTGGATTTTCTTTTAATTTTAATTTTTTTAATATGAAAAAGTGTGAATTTATCATATTATGAGCCAATACTTCTTTCAAAATTAGAGGGGACCAATGCAAGACGTACGCACAAATCTGAGAGAGAGAGAGAGAGAGAAGTGACACATGTCATTAGGAAAATGGAGAAGATCCAAAGGAGAAGACTAGAGAGAAGGTTGCTAGCATTCCCCTTTTTCCATTCTTATAAGACTAGCCTCTCCGCATGCGCTTCCGCGCCTGCGAAAGGCTTTTTTTTTAAATTTAAAAAATTTATTTTAGAATTAAAAAAGATAATGGGTAGTTCTGTTCCATAAAAATAGGATCCATTATCTGAATTTTCTTTTAATTTTATTTTATTTAATATGAAAAAGTGTGAATTTACCATATTATCCTTATTTAATTAATAATTTCAATTTTGAATGTTTGTATTAACCAAGGGCATTTTCTGGTATTTTGAATGTTTCATCATTCTCCGCCTTTGATTTACATATATAGATACAGCTATTTAAAAAAAAAAAGGTGAAAAGTAATTGGACGTGTCTCGATTTAATATTGGGTCACCTCAATTGGAAGGACAATGATCATGAATCATAGCAGCTACCAAATATTAAATATGTTTTTTGTTTTTTTGGGAAGAAGATAGAATCGGGGGAATGTCTATAAATGCACAACCGATGTGTTATGAAGGAAGTATAATTTCAAGTAAAAGCAAAGACAATGGTGTTCGAGAACTTGGAAGGACTAGAGCCAGTGAGCCCAAATGGCCAGTACTTCAGTAGTGATGTGATAACTCTTTCGGTTCTTGCGGTTCTGGAATTTGAGATTCCAATCGATATCGAGTCTCAAACAATGTCATTGCTTAAGAACGTCTTCCTCCCCATCAGCCCCCGTTTCTCCTCTGTCATGGTGATCTCTCTCTCTCTCTCTCTCTCTCTCTCTCTCTCTCTCAATTTATAATAATATATCACCCAGTGTGAATTTTGTTTATAAGTTTTATCATAGACGAAGTTGAAAACTTGAGCGATATTTGATTTTGAAACAGGTTGAAAATGATGGAAAGAAAGAGTGGAAAAGGGTCGAAGTGAAGCTTGAAGATCACGTTAACATCCCTACTTTCCCTTCCAACCTGTCGCCTGAATCATATGACGAGTATCTTGAGGAATATTTGTCAAAGTTATCAACAGAAAGATATCCACAAGGCAAACCACTATGGGGAGTTCATATTATCAAGTACCCAACTAGCAATGCAGCTGGGAATATAATCTTCAAGTTTCACCATGCTCTAGGAGATGGCTACTCTCTCATGGGTGCTCTCATTTCTACTCTACAAAGAGCTGACAACCCTTCTCTCCCCTTAACTTTTCCTTCACGACAGCGGTCAGAATCGAAGAAGAGGGATAATTTTTTTGTGACTAAGATTTTCTCATCTGCATGCAACACAATTTCAGATTTTTGGTGGGGCATTTCCAAGACCTTGAAAGAAGATGATCCAACACCAATCAAGTCGAGCAATGATGCAATTGAGTTTCGGCCAAGTACTATAGCAACTATGACCTTCTCTCTTGATCAACTCAAATCAATCAAGAACAAGCTTGGAGTGGTAAGATGACTCAACTACTAGGACTCTTATATGTGTAATGTCTTTTCTTTCTCATACTTGGCTTCCTGAATCTTTATAGTACGTAGTGTTAAAATTGTTTTAAGGCTTAAAGGTGCCACCCATAGTTGGGGCCCATCCAGGACCATCTCGTGGTTTAGACCAAAAAAAAGAAAAAAGAAAAAATAAAAGTCACATTACAAAATTTAGGGAAGCGGTTCTTCCACATTTATACAATGTAATTAACTTTTTTTACTGACTTTATTAGACTCTAAATGATGTTCTCACCGGGATGATCTTCTTCGGAACTCGACTGTACATGCAAGAGATTGACCAAAGTTCAAGCACAGCAGATTGTACAGCAATGGTGTTGCTGAACACAAGGATCATGGGGGATTATATGCCAATTGAGGAGATGATCAAACCCAACAGCAAGATGCCATGGGGAAATCGTTTTACATTCTTGCATGTACCCATACCCAATTTAACTGAACTCTCAAATGCGGAGGACTTTATCAGGAACACACACAAAATGATAAACAGGAAGAAAAACTCTTTAGCTGCTTATTTCACTAGTAGGCTGTTGGAGATTGTGAACAAATTTGGAAGCCATGAGGTTAGTAAAGTGAAGACTACAATATGATTTACGTTACGCTGTCACTTAACGACCCCGATTAATTTGAACTAATTCAATCTCCTTCAGAGCTCAAATTCAGATTTGTTTCTTTTAGTGTTAACATATTGTTAGTTTTGCAGGCAGCCAGCAGATACATTCATCGCACATTGAAGAACTCGAGCATGGTAATCTCAAATATGATTGGTCCCGAAAAAAAAAAAAAAGAAGATGTTGAAGTTCCCCCACTATTTAAATTAATAATAAAAAGAGCTTTATTTTGTTGAATTATTATTATTATTATTTTTGTAAACTGCAATTTTATTTTTTTAAATATAAAAGTCTGAAATTAATAAGAAAGAATTTATGCAATTTCATTCTTCAAATATTTTTTGTTAGGGGAAGGAAGGTTCTGATATGTTGCAAATCTTGCGATAGCTCAACTGCAAATTTTTAGTGTATTCAGTCCGTGCATTTTCGTCACTTTTGCTTTAGCCTTATGTCATGACTCAATTGTGAGAGTAAATATTTCGGCAACCAATCATGAGGCGCTGCATGGATAATGGAAATATTCCTTCAATAATGCTACATGCACCAACTTGTTTATCACCTTTTGGATACTAACACATGTGGCACTTCGTCCCAAAAAAAAAACACATGTGGCACATGACATGGAAACCCATGTCATCTGCCATTTCATATGTTTTAATTACATAATTTGTTATTAAAAAAATAAAAGAACTTCACACAGATAAAATAAAAATAGAAAGAAAAGAAACCCAATGAGATTTTAGATTTAGGGATAAACCCTTCTTCCTCTCTGAATAACCCTAGAAATTCAGTAGTCCTTCCATTGAAGAATTGAAGGAATTCAGCAATCCTTCCATTTAATATGAATTGTATTCTAAGTTTTCTTATGAATTTTCATTGTGTTTTTCTCTTTCGGGAGATTCACTTTTATACTCAATATAGGAGCCCGAATTATAAAAAAACCCTATATGAAATGGACTTTAGAAATACACCCAAAGCCCATTTACAACAAAATAAAAAGGCTTTTAACTTCTTTTAAATTACAAAATTGCCATTGATTTCTTAAAACAAACCCAACCCCAAAACTTTATAAAAAAAAACACAAAACACTCAATA
This sequence comes from Prunus avium, assembly GCF_002207925.1. The sequence continues at coordinate 20,835 of NW_018922343.1, read as the reverse complement.
GGGCATCAAAGTAATTTAATAAACAAAATTAAATTCAATAAGGCCAACTATCAATTTTTGGGTTTTTTTTGGGTTTGTTTATAGAAATTAAATGATGTAGGGTAAGTGCTAAGAATGGGTATATGACTAAATATCTCTTTTCTTTTCCTCAACTTTCAGATGTACAAAGGAGAGGTCATATTGACACATCTAGATGCCATAAGAAATAGAATTCATATTTGTACAGGAATCTTTAAACAATTGCAATCTCTCTGTCTGATGTATATATCATATATGGTTTTTTTTTTTTTCAAATGAAAAGAATTACAATGATACAAGTGATGAACAAAGCCCCTACATAAATATGAGTAAACCTATCCTCAATTCAGACAAAAATAGACTAACCATCAATCATGACTTTCAGTAGCTTTTTGTTGGTTCATTTTTTGTTTTTGTGATGATCATAGATCCTATGTTGCTATTGTTGGAAGAACAACATCAGTATTACACTAATTTAATTTAACAGTTAAATTACACAATAAATAAAATAACAAAATTAAACAAGGCAGTAAAAGTATAAAAAAAACTGACTGTTCTTTCAGATAGAGGCTTGCAGAATTGCAATGTCCTTGAAACATAATTTCGCCCCTACTCAGTACTTGTAGTTCTGCAAGCGTCTGCTCCACCAAGATACAACTATCTAAAATCAAAGTCCTAGCACTAGGGCTTTGATTTCTGGGGAAATCTGTGTGTTTATCTCTCAGGCTATATAGGAATGATGACTTTGAATGTTATTTGCGATTTGATGTGTTAAAACAAAACCATGGCTCGTGTTTATATGGAGTGGCTGATACCTGTTGGAACATGTATCAGATAACGACAAACCCAATCAAACAAAACTTATCTGACTTTTGAATTTTAAAAAATAATTCAAATAAATAATTAATTGGTTAATTAATTGGGTTTAATTTAAATTATAGAGCCCAATGCCCATCTTTTGACTTATTAAATATATATTATTTATATATATTAGTTAACCATTGACCCAACTAATTAGGCATTGACTCAAAGGCCAAACCCACAAGCCAATCAATTGGGCCACTTGCATAGCCCAATCCAAACTATTTTATTTCCAAGAGTAAGCCTTATAAAGACCTTCAAGGAACTCTAGTTTTTTAATGTGGATTTCAACTCAAACATGTTTGCAATGCCTTGCAAAACCAACAGCTATTGCTGGAGCCAATTCCGCAAAAAAAACTTCGTTTTTTTGCGAATCGTAAAACTGAGTATCAGATAAACCACACAGCTTTTACCATAACCACTTTGCCCCACTAATGTCACACTCTTGCCTGACCTCACCTTCAAATTGAAGTCCTTGAAAATCAATGCCTCAAATTGAGCCCTAATCTTCACATTGACCTCGAGCCCATACCCATTCACGGACAAATTGTGGGGTTTTGCGATTTGCTCCACGGACACGGTAGTGCTCTAGATGTCTAGATGGTTGACCATTTTGACCTTGACTTTGTTTGACTCTCTATGTACCTACGACTCCAATTCTTCCACCTTCGTCTTCAGCTCGTTGGCGTCAAATAGCAACGATTATGAGAGAAACAAACAACTGATAAACAATTGCTCAAGTACATACACGTCGACGGCGTTTTGGTGGCGATATACTGTTGCGATAAGAGCTTTAGTTCTTCAATGGAGGACTATTTAATTTCTAGGGTTTTTCAGGGGGAAGGAGGAAGACAGAAAATATGAGTTTATCCCTAATAAATCTAAAATCGTTGGGCTTCGTTTCTTTATTTTTATTTTTGTTTTTATTTTATCTATGTGAAATTCTTTTATTTTTTTATATAACAAATTATGTAATTAAAACAGATGACATGGGTTGCCATGTCATGTGCCACATGTGTTGGTATCCAAAAATTGGTAAACAAGTTGGTATTGATATTCCTTAAGTCAACAATTGTGCACTATTTAATTGGTAAACTGTTTAGACCTTTTATTTATTTATTTTTTTTAGAGAGAATTCATTCATAGAACCAAAGACATACAAAGAGCGACATGATACAGTGGCATTGTTAAAACCTTCCTAGGACAACCTCATGGGACTAATAAGAGAGTCCGATTTAGGTCACTTTGGACAATTACAATAGAACAAATCAAAAATGGAAACTAACAGAAAGACCTCCAACGAGAATTGCAACTAGAGACCGACACAGTAGACCCACATGAGAGGACCGCAGAAACCCCAAATAGTAAACCCACATGAGAGCCGTAGAACATCCCAATTGTCAAAAGAAGCCTTCTATGAGCAAAATCATAGTCCTTTGACACCCACACAAACTGCAAGGCATACCATAGTAGAAATCAAGAGAGAACATTGAGGAGGAACACAAAAATAACAGTAAAAAGACCCCTGAGAAGCACTCCACTTCAACTCAGAACCTGACAAAGAAAACCTTCTATGACCAAGCATAGTTCTTTGGTTGGTGCAGAGTAGAGAAGAGCACCATATCCCAACAACTACCACTAGTATCGCTGCTGCCGTCTTCGTTGAAATAGAGACAAAACATCAGCCACCAGGTATCACAACTATCCCGAGGAGAGACACAATCCAGCATCACTACTGTAGTCGCCACCGAGGCAAAGACAACACCAGCCACCTAGGACATTGCAAAAACAACCAAACAAAACAAACAGATAAACAGACCTAGATCAAAACAGATCTAGACTATTTGGGGAGGGGAAGGGGAGGATAAGAGGGGATAAGAGGAAGGGAAAAGATGGAAGAAAAAGAAGGGGAGATGAGGAGAGTAAGGGGAAGATGGGCGGAAGGGAGGATGGGCAGTGGCCACCTCCCTCCTTAGCTTCCTTGCAATTGGTTGTCGGCAAGGAGAAAGGGGACCAGGGTGCGGCTAGAGTTTTTCTCTGTCAATTGTTTAGACTTAAAATAGGGATAATTCCATAAATTAGGGATTTGATCTTCATTAAATCTCTAATTGATCCAATCTCTCCATTTAAGGGATGAGAATTATTCTCTGAAAAACCCTAGAAGGCAAGGGCACTATAAACACATGGCTTCATCAAATACATGGGGTAATTCCAAAACCCCTAGCAATTTCTCTCTCCCTCACACGACTCTGGCCACACACATGGATCTGGCTACCCAATTCTCTCGTACCGTAGAGAAAAATTTGACATTCTCTATTATTTTCTTATCTTCCTAAAGATCATCTAAGTGACTTAAGCATCAGAGCCAACACCACTCGGGTGTGGTCTATTTACTCCAACCTTTTTTTTGCAGGAATCAAGGAGGAAGAGAGAGAAGGAAGTTTGAAGGGTGAGGAATCTCTTGCGAATATTATCCCATGAGAATTTTGCTCGAACATCGGTCATTTAATTGTTTATAATTAGTAAATTTACAATTGCTTCTCCAATATGATTTTGAAATATTTGCGCTTTATCATATTGTTTATTTCTTACTACTTGTAAATTGGGTAATGTCCATTATGTTCCTTCTAAAAAACTATTATCTATTGATTTTGCTTCTATCATATTAAAATGTTTACTACCAAAAGTTTGTACTAAATTTTGAAATTCTACATTAAATTGTAATTAAAGTTATCAAAACTTTCCTACCCCCTTCCCCTAGCAAATGAAAAAAAAAAAAACAAAACTAGTACTTAATTTTTTATATTCACCTTTTATATTATATTTTTTTGTTTTTATACTTACTTTTCATATATTTACTAAATTCTCTAATATTCATGACATAATTAGGAATACATACTATAACTGCTAAGTTTGTACTACTTTTGTTGTGGCTATAGCTGCATGTTGATGGTTATCTCATCTATCATCATATACATAAACTAATGCTTTAGTTCCCACTTGTGCTCTAGTTAATCATAGTAGTTACTATATGGATTTGTTTATATTTTTTGAGCTATTCTATTCATAAGTTACTAAGTAAATTAAGAGCTCATTTATTTATATAACTTACTGCATGTTGACTAATGCTACTTACAATACTGTTTTATTTTCAAATCTTCCTAATTGATATAAATTATATTATTTTTCTAGAAATTTTCAAGAAATTCATCACTAGGGTTCTATTTTATTGAAATTATATAATGCTCACTAGGGTATATATATCTTCCGTTCTTCTTATTTCTTTTCATTTTCTTGTGAAGAGTTCCATTTACTATTATCAAATGGATTTGTCTTACCTTTTTCTTATATAATTCTTAGTTCTTAAACTAAAACTTTATAATTTACACATTAATTCTTTAATTAGGCAATGTAGAAGAAGAAGTATTATGAACTACTTGATTAATTTATGCTATATGTTCTTCTATTTGGTCGAATTTTTCAGCTAAATTTATAACAAGTTGAATAAAGATATTATTTTGCCTTATTGGAACATTACTGCAAGGACACTGGTTGTGCAATCTGAAAATCTTACTTGTTCGTTGTCTGACTTCTTGTAATGCCTTGATATATTTATTATTAGTTCTTGAATATGTCATTAAACTAAAAGTCTATCTATTTTATTATGTAATGTTTATACCTGCTCAGTTAAGGTTTTTTATATTAATTGTGTTTTTTATACTTCTATTTTTAATTACTCAATAATTTCTAATGATTGAAGTTCCACTTGTTTTGGTTTGTTGTCTCTATGAGGTCTTTTATTTCTTTCTTGCTAGGAAATCATAATTTTTTATATAATTATTATCTTCTAATTGAGATGTTATATAGTCTAAATTTTGCCTAATTATTTGTAGAAATTTTTTCTGAAACTATTCCAATAATTGTTGGATAATTCTATTATCTTTACTGTGTTTAAATTTAATATTTTATGCTTGACTAATTGTTAGGTCAACGTTTGCTACTTGTTTATTTTTTTTGACTTTCTTGTACATATATTGTGTAATTAAGATTTTATCTTGTTTCCTAGTTTAACCCTGCTAGGGTTACATCCTTGTATTATAAATACCTCCTTTTAGAGAATGAAATATAACTTGAAAATATTCTACGTATATTATTTGACTGAAACCTCTAAACGAAGATTGAATTAAGCAATCCTGTGAGCCAACATATTGGCCTTACGAGATATGTGTTGGACTGCAACCGGTGGCCCCGACTTCAACATATTTCTGATTTCATCAACTAATCCACCCTCCATCCGCATCAGAGGTCACCAGTTGACCGGCAAGAAGACTATCAGATTCCACAACCAATGGGATAAAGGTAGCGTCAAGGGCGCAAAAGACACACCAATTTTGATAGCATATAACTCAGTGGCAAGGAATGAAACTCTCCCAGGGGGCTGCATTGACACCGCACCAACTAGACTGCCGAGAGAGTCACGGACATCACAGCCAACACCCCTGGACCCCTTTTTCATATCTACGGCAGTATCAACATTCAGTTTACAAAAGCCTTGCTGTGGTGGCTGGAAACGAAGTGCTCTTATGACACCCTACTTGAACGGCTGGAAACGAAGTGCTCTTATGACACCCTACTTGAACGGCTTTAAGTTCCATGTCATAGTTCTTCACCCGCATAACGGGTTACCTCCAAAGAGTATATTATTCTGTTCAGTCCAAAACGTCCACTTTGTGATAGCAAAATGAAAAAGCTGCTCTCTAGAAAGAATATGCCAGGTTGCTGGGACCCAGTCCATCAGGTCATGAGTTTGCAGATCAAGAAAACCATGGGGAAAAGGTAGAGCTTCCCAGACTTGTCGACTAAATCCACAATAAAATAGAGCATGAACGGATGACTCCGAGCATGACAACGAAAACAAAACTCCTCAGAGAACCTCCCTTGAAGGGAGGATGTTATTCACCAAACACCATAGGAAATGTAATACCTTGGGAGGGATTTTGAGTTTCCATAGATGCTTCTATAAGTAAAGTGAAGAAGAGGAACTCCCACCGGTGCCTGCAGAAGACTCAGCAAGGCATTTATTCTCTATTGCTAACCAATACCCACTTTTAATAGAATAGCGGCCATTCGAGGTGAAGTGCCAAATTTGTCTATCTAGATTACAAAACACTAGTGGAATAGTAAAACAGTCTTAGCTTCAGGAAAGCTAAACGTATCATAAATTTTAGCCACGTCCCAACTTCCACTAGCCGTAAATAGCTCACGCACACAGGAATGAGGGCTAAGTTTTTGTGCTCCCTATATTTAAGTAGAAATTAAGCTAAAACAGTTAAAAACTATTTTAAGAACTCATTATAAAATTTCAACTCTAGTCATACTCCCTAGTTTAGGAAATCATAAATGCCTTAATTATTTGTTAATTTAGCATAAATGCTCCCTCTATATATCAAATAATAACAAGAATAGTTAACATTAAATAAATATTTAAAATATTATTAAAGTAGACAACGAGGATAAAAAATGGCATTGACTTGCACGTCTCAAGTTCAAACCTCATGACACCTTGATAGTGTGTGTGTCTTAGCATTTAATTATATGGAGCCACTTGTCCTTTTTCTTTTCTCAAATTTCAGAGCTCTTAGAGGTCTCCCTATTTTAGGAAGTGGATAGCAACATGATTGTTGTTGTGTTTTTTCAATTCCTCCCTATATTTTATTTAATGAGGTGGTTTAAGGTAAAATTGCGTGTATATACTATTACAATTTTTTTTTAAACTACAAGCGATAGTCTAAAGTACAAGATGGAGGGGAGTTTCTCACACACACACACACACACACTACCAAAGTGTCATGGGGATTCGAACTTGAGACCACTAGTGTGCAAGTCAAGGCCCTTTTCCATTAGATTCTGTTGGCTATACTATTACACTCTTTGTAGGCCAGATTTGAATCAGAAATAAATGAAGAAAATAATTGGATTTCAAATGATTCCTTGCATATAGTCATTTATTTATTTTTTTACATACAAGCAATAGGCTAAATTACTTTCAATTAATCTAATCTATGGGAAAGGGGATTTGAACTTGGGTACAAGGGGTTGGGCTCACTATCCTAGCCAACTGGCATAACTCACTTTTGCGCGCATATATCCATTTCATATCCATTTCAACTGTACTATTTTGTATTATTTTGTTTCTTTTATTCTGTAAAAAATTTAACCTTATTGTCAAATCTAAATCCTTTCTTTTAAATTCATCCATCTAAATGGAGCCTCTTAAGGTTTCTTAAATACATGAGATTATGGATTTCAAGTTGTTTAGGTATATTCTAAACCCACTAAATAAACATGCGATTTTAGAAAATGTGCAAGTGGATATTTGGTTATGCAAATCACATGTTTATTTAGTGGGTTTAGAATATACCCAAACAACTTAATTGATTTATGCAAATCACATGTTTGTTTGGGCACATTTTGTTAATTGATTTGCATAAGTGGATATTTGGGTCTAGATTCAATTTTTTTTTTTTTTATCAAAGGAAAAATCTTCATTACTTTCAGTAACAGTCAATATGACATACAAAAGGACACCCAGAAAAACTGGAGAAAGGAGGTGCACCTAGGGTGGCCTCATTAAAACCTTGCCATGAAAACCCCCAGTGGAGGAAAATCCGGTTAAGGAAAAAGAGTACCACGCACCTTCCATAAAGACTAAATTTCTTCTCTATTCGCCGCAAGCGTAGGCCATAACCAATGTGGAGCCAACCTAGCCCAAAACAATTGTTGTTGCTATAAGCCAAACTAAGCCAAAAGGTGCGCCGATGTATTCCCTTTGCGAGGCTGATAAAACACTTCTTGTACTTGTAAATACACCAATAGATTCCTCACATCCTCAACTAGATTGCCAAGATTACTCCAACATTCACCAAAACCCGTAACAAGCGTCACAGCCTCTTTAGAATTAGAATCCATATGAAAATTTCGTGCATCGCCGCTAGTTCAGTTCCTATAACATCAAATCCAGCCGGTCCATCACAAGCAAAACCACAAAGAAACTCACCATCGTGATTGCAAAACAAACCCCCTAATCCACGCACAGTGCTCCCAGTCACCACCGCTCCGTCACAATTACGAACTAGTGACTGGTGTGGCGGTTTAATCTAGTGAACTTGGTGAGGGAGCGAGGTTGGCCTACATCTCGCATTACCCTACTGGAAGCTTTGTATGAATTCAAAGGTCCTCTCAATAGCCTCTCCCAAAATGCCCCACTCCTTCCCAGAGTATCATTCCGAATGAGCCATGAGTGCCAAACACAACCTGCAAAAAAATTTAATTCCTGCTCCGATGAGACATGAATGGTTGTCTCAAAAAAATCTACAAAAGGCCCATGGTAGGCCTCCAGCCGGAAAAAAAAGGGGGTGAGAGTCCAAAATTTCCGACTCCTCTTGCAGCTCCATAATGCATGAAGAGCAGTTTCGTCTGATTTCCCACAACGAGAGCACAAAGGAGATTGAAGTACCCTCTTAAAATATAGATTGAGAGAAGTGGGTAGCACATTCGAACAGGCCCTCCACACTAAAAGCTTGATTTTGTTAGGGACCTTCAAAGCCCACACCTTCCTCCAAAAAAGTTTCTAAGGGCTTGTGTGTGAGCTCCCTCCCTCCACAACAACCCCCATGCATTGACGTGAGGCAACCCGATAACCAGATTTTACACAATATTTTCCATCCTTAGCAAAGAACCAATATTTACAATCATGCAAACGCACCACCGAGCACAAAGGAATACTCATAATTGCTTTACAGTCCTCTTGAGTAAAACACTGACTTAGTAGAGGCATGTTTCAAGCACCAGAAGATGTTAACAAGTCATCTACTTTTGCTTGTGGCGACTTAACAAAACGTGCAAGCTAATTATATATCCGCTAGAAGCGGGAAGGACTCAAAAATTACTTGGAGATAAAGGTAAATCTCGAAGGGATCTTATATGATTTGATTATGTCATTGTACAGACAGTTTAGAGACCTGCAATTGTTCTCAATAAACAACTACACACCTCTGAAACCCTTTCTCAAGGTATTCAGATTTTCTAAAGGACTCAAGTCTTTCAATATTGACTTCTTTGATATCATTCTCATATTTCAAAATATCTCTTTATTGAAAGCAGAGATCCTTGTTGTACATTCACTTGCCTCTGTGAGCTTGTTGAGAATTCTGAAATCATACATCTTGGAATGACTGTATAGTGATATTAAAGACAAACAACTCGTCCACAAGACAACTATGATGTCTTAGGTCTGAGGACTAGTTTGCACTATTGCAACTTATGAGTTCTAGTTTGACAAGTGAGTAAGATTTTCATCTTAGAACTCGTGGTTTGATCGCGTTCAGTGTACTTGTCACTATAAGGATGTGGAAGTATGAGAGATCTCCTTATATCCAATCCAATTGCATACCCTGTTATAAAAAATATACAAAATATAGTTTTCCTTTTCCGTAAAGCCAAACACAAAAAAAATTATATTATAAATAACATATAAATAAATAGGAAAGCTTTTAAGGTATAATGAAATTGAAGAAAACAAAATAATAGGTAAGTAAAAGGAAAATAAATAATAAGTAAGAAGGTGAGTTTGGTACGGTGAAGCACGTCAAAGACGCTGTCCTAAAGCCTTTGTAGCCTCCCTACGTGCAGGTACTGACGGTCTACAAGACTCCAAGATACGACCCCTTGTACACAAACTCAAGATCCGCTATGAGCACGTTCATAGACGGATATGGGTATCCAAGTCACAGAACCATTGCCAAAATAATAATATAAAGTAGAGAATATATATAAAAGTAGAAAAGGAGAGAATCAGTTTATGGTGGTGATTGTGGTATGTGATATTCTGATGCTGTATTGTGTGTGTTTCAAATGTGAAGGAGGAGTGGCCTTTTATAGGCATCCAAACAAGTAACCTTCACCAACCATAAAAGTTCACCAACCAAAAAATTAAGGCATTCACCAACCAGAAATAAAACATGAATATTAAATATTTATAACCCCCACAATAAATCAAATAAAATAGCCAAAATAATTAATTAAATAAAACGGTTAAATTTTTAAAACCTTTTAAAATTCCAACAATCCCCCACAAGGTTTTTAAAATTTTACCGTGACAAAAAAACAGTGAAAAATATATAATATATATGGCAATATAATACTATGTAATAGGTGTAGGTGCCTTCCGGGCTTGAACCTTCACTTAGTGATGATAGTCTCCATTTGAGGAACCTGAGTGTACACAGTATTGAACTCGGCACCTTTGACCAAACTTCAACATATCCCACACATAGTATTAGTTGAGACTTGGATGCGGGGTAGCGCTATTTATGGCCATGCGCTCATCTTGATTCTCATGAGAGTTACTAGAGAATAGCCCAATTCTCATAGTCGCGGCCTCACGACGTCTCTCACTTAGGTGAGTTCTCCAAGAGTACATGTGACCTGCACCCTGCGGGAGTTTGCCCGCCTCGAAACTCATTCAGGGATAAATCCCTTCCTGACGTCACATAAAATAGCACTTTTGCCTTAGGGATGAGCAGAAGAATATCTCAAGGATATCTCCATAATTTTATCAGTGCTATATGAGTCACGCA
>NW_018922342.1:121690-174971 GCF_002207925.1 Prunus avium | reverse complement strand
TAAAATTTGAAAAGAGAAAAAAAAAAAAAAAATATTCCCTACGCCCATGATCAAAGGTTTCTCCTGGGTTTAAGGGCGAGATATAAGCAGGAGCATGGGATTATTATACGGTAGCAAGCATTCTGAAACTTCCTTGTAAAATTATGGTATGCTGTGGCAAGGAACAAGGGGGCCCAATCCCTTCAAGAAGGGTTTGGTTGGAGTCTTGTGTGGATTAGACCACATTAAGCTCGGTGGGGACGGCCAACAGAAAGAGACGTATGGGTACCAACGAGGTTGAGGTTGAACCTCATTGCCACGTGGCATCCTGGAAGCAACGAGAAAAAAGGGCTGTCAAACTTTATCTATTGTACCGAAAAGATATAGGCGCTTTTCTATAGCGCACGTGGCATGATGTTAGTGGAGGGAAGTTGGTTCGTTGGCTGGCAGCTCGACCGAGTGAGGAGGCGCACGTCGGTAGAATGAGGATCTTGTAAGTAAAAGTCGGCCGCATCGGATAATTGCTCACGTCAGGTCAAACTGGAAAGTGCCACGGCAAGACAGCATGTAATGGGGTCTGGTCTATTATGAGAGAGCATGTGAAATGCTGAAAATGTTGATGGTGGTGGAGAAATCTATGTTACATCTTATTGTCAGGCTTGTAATGGAAACATATGCGATAATGGAATGTTGCCCCCCTAAACAATGTTTGGATTTTGAAAATGTGGTGTAGATCAGTTCATTAGAGTAGTGTGTCTGTTCTTCTTTTTGCACATGCGACGTAAACCAATTGATTAGAGCAGTATGCATGTTCTTTTTGCACTGCGGTGTAAACCAGTTGATTAGAGCAACGTGCATGTTCTTTAACATTCAAGAATGATTCTCTTCGTTGTAAATTAGAGTAGTTCGAATTATTGCTTGTGTTTATGTTCCTATGCTTTTGTTAGGGGATTAAGAAAAATGATCAATTTAATCTAGGTAGTTTGTATGCTTTTTAAAATTAGGTTCAGGTAGTTTTAATTTTTCAGAGTCAAAGACAAATTGCATAATTTGTGAAATTAATTTGATGAAACCTAACTATAAAGACCTGATTGAAAAAGATTTCGGGCTCGTTTGGTTTGCTTCTCTAGGAAACACTTCTGCTCATAATCGTTTTTAGCAAAAATGATTTTATTCTTAACATGTTCAAATTTTTATAAGAAATTGAAATGCTTCTTGAAAAAGCACTTGGGAGTGCTTCCTAAAAAAGCATATAGCAATGCTTATCCAAAAAACGCTTCTATGACTCATAAGCATTTCTAAACTTTTTTGCCAAACGCTGTCAGCCGCATTCTTGGTTGTCACAAGTAGCCTAATTATAAAACCCCAATGAAAAAAAAATCACAAGTAGCTAATGAAAAAAAGCAACCAAATTACAAGGGTCAAATTGGCCATTTGGCTAAGAAATATATAGGATGGTTAATGATAGTAGGTTCAAGTCTTCAAGGGCAACAAAATCAAAAGTACGAAAGGGGAAAAACAAAACAATTTTAAGAGTAATACTAAACTTTTGTCCAATTTGCTAATTACATTGTTGACCGTGGTGGTGGTGGTGCGGTTGGGTTTGGGGTTAGTTCGAGGTCAGCGAGGGTTGGGGAAGAGAGAGAGAGAGAGAAAGGGCTTGCTGGTGGAATTTTTTTTCTTTTTGACTTTTAAAAATCGTACTTTAATAGTTTTTTGAAAGAGTTTTTTATTACTTTTTTGGTTACCTTTATTTTTGAACTGAAATGCCCCTTAACAACTAACGATAGTTACTCTATTTTGACATAAATTGAGGATGGTACTTAAATTGCTTAAATTGAAAATTACAATGACACAAGTGATCAAATTGAAACGACAAAGACAAAAGTGATAAAAATGGCAAATTATAAGAACCAAGAACGGCTTTTTGCCTTTATGTTTTAGAAGATGAAATTTGATTATTAGATTTTTAAATAATTTTTTTATATTAGTTGGATACCTCATAATTGGATTTTGAACTTCTCACTTTATCAGACCAAAAAAAAAACACTTCTCACTTTAGAGAGAGATGTAAACATCATTGAATGAGTTGCCCATTGCTTGAAAAGGAAAGAAGCTGCCTTTTCATGCTCTAGTTTCTCCATTTGTCAAATCACAAGTCCTTTTCCCTATAATTAACCAACATTTATGCTGCCTTTTATCCTCATTTCCAAGTGGTAATTTCTCTTTCAGGTATTAAGAAAAAACAAAAAAAAAAGTTTGACTTGTAAGGTTATAAGATCACTCGAGGATCTTCTTTGTAATTGTACTTTAATACATTCTTCTTTATTATTATTATTTTTAATAATCAATCGAGATTTTAATAAATTTTTAAGAATTATGAAATTCAAGGGGATTCAGTTCAGACTTTTATAGAGCAACTAAAAATCTATGTATATTTAATCATGTTTTCTAAAAAGTAAAAAAAGTCATTAACTTTGGAGAAATTTATAAAGTTGTGGATTTTTAGATTGGGGTGTATAAATATCATAGGTCGTACAAATTACAAGTTTTGAAGTGTTCATTCTGCTTAATTGTGAGCTGAAGGTAAAATACTCTATATATATAGCTCTACATGCTGCTTTTCTCTTCTCATCATATCTGTTTGTCCTTAACTATTGTTTTGGTATAGGTGTTTAACTTTTTTCTGGTTTGTTGATGGACTTTGTTGTTTAGGTTTGAACTTTTTTGGTTCTTCTCGTAGCATCACATTTGAATCATGTTACGGCCATTTCAATTATTAGTTATTTCTTATGTTATGTTTTTTCCTAGACTATTGATCATGTAATTTAAAACAATTTTATTTATTTATTTATCTGTAATGTTTAAATAACATATTTATTTTGTAAAATGCATTTTATTTAATTTTTTTTTATAAAAATAACGAGTGGTTAATGGGTATATCCAGTAGTTACTATAATTAGATTTCTTAACCAAACTTATGTTACACACTATTTTTGAAGGTTGTGCCAGGGTTGGATTTTCCACCCATTAGTTTAGGTATCTGGATCCTCTGCTTGTTTTTTCTCTACCATGATATGCTTGACTTTTATTTTAAGCATGACATCTCATCTAAAATATATCAACAAGTAGAGGATCCGGATCCACTAGCTTAGGGGGTCGTGTTGGGGTAATTTTCGCATAATGTGATATAAACCCGCAAAAACACAACCAATTGACATGTCAACTTTCAAACTTTGTAAAAGTTCTCTAACAAACTTCATGAAACTCTACATAATTCAATCGAAGTCTATGTGTTGTGAATTGGAATAAAAATTCATGAAATCACCAAGACCCTTTAAATTTTATCAAAAATTCATGCAATATATTTTAGCTTTCAATATTGATTTCTTAAAAATTATGTCAAATTTTAGAGTGTCAAATAGCACATCATTTGAGCACGTAGAGAGTTATATTTTGCCATGCCAACCAAACAACACACTAGCTAAAGTTGAACCTCGATGACAACATTTCTAGCTCCGTCACTAGTTGTAAAGATAGCTTTGTAAACATACTATTCTTTTTCAAGAAAAAAAAAAATGAATTTATTGTAATGATGCTTAAAATTTGCTTATTCATCATGCTCTTCTCTTAATACATGAAAGTTGCCTCAAGGATGTTGCATGGAAAATACTATGAATCAATATATACCTTAAGTTTTTGTGTTTACTATTTTGTCCAAATTTGTTAAAAAAGTTCCCTTTCTGATTCATACTCTGCATTTAAATTTGATATATCGCATATCTTCTCTTTCATTTTCCCCTAGAAGGACATGTGAATTGTTTTTTAATGTCAAATCCACTTCCATTGCCCAAGGACTTCCTGTTTGAAACCCATTTAGTTAGCTTTTGTAGAAAACTTTTCATGTTTCTTGATGTTCTTTCTCTTTTGGGTTTCTATTTGTAACGTTTGACATTAAAACGTATAACGTGTCTTAAGTCATTTTCTATGATCTCACGTCTCCCCTCCCCACACATCATCCTCCAAACCAAGATCCTTAAACATAAAGTTACCCTTGACTTTAATTTTTATATATATATAATTTTGACTTGCTCAATTATTACATCACTAATGATTAGGTCGTGTACATAGATCTCCAATTTTGCAGGGGAATCTACACAGAAGACAATGGCTCCAATGGTTTCAAATAGACAAATTTTGTTTGGTAAAATACAACTGGATGAGGCTTGCCAATTAGGCGGTGTTGGGCAACCCAGAAATGTATTAAAATTTAATGACTTTTAAAGTTTGGCAAAATTTTGTTTAAGCAAGTTCTTAATTCGGGTTGTCTAGTTCATCGATGACGCGGTCAGCTAATTCTTAGATGTGTCTCAAATTTATTATAATCCCTTTGGAACACCAGAAAAATGGGACACTATGAAATCTGGTTTTTGGCCCAAGAAAGGAAATGTGTTAGTTTGAGTTTAAGATACTTCAACTTGACGTAAAAACTTGTGATGGAGTTGAAGGTTGCCTCTAAGACTGGACATTGAAGGTTTCACAAGTTTTTCCTACTGCCGCCAACCTTATCATTTGCATTCAAAGTTTCCCTTTCCATCTTCTATATTGCAAAATAAAACTTACCTAATTGACCCATCTCAATCTCTCTCTCCCTCTCTCTGTGGTCGGATTGTTTGAAGGCTAAAGCTATGGAGCGAAAAGTACATGACTTTCTACATGGAACACTTGAAGCTACCATTTTCCATGCCACACCCTACACACCACCACCTTTCCCCTTCAATGTAAGTACTAATTAAGATTATGGCATTAGCCAAATTTGATTTTGTAGCTTATTTTGATTGTTGTCTTATAGATTTTGGTTTTTGTTGGAACGAAAACTTGTGTGGAAATTCTGTTCTGCAGTGTATTTTTGGAACTGGGAAGCCTGCATATGTGACCATCAAGATAGACAACAAGAAAGTAGCAAGGACAACCCATGAACGCGACCGTGTTTGGAACCAAACCTTTCGAATCCTCTGTGCTCATCCGTCTGATTCGACGATTACCATTACCATGAAAACGAAATGTTCCATCTTGGGAAAATTTCAAATGCAGGCACATGAGATACTGAATGAAGCAAGTTTTGTCAACAGCTTCCTCCCTCTGGTGATCGAAAATGGGAAGCCAAATCCAGAGCTCAAGCTCCGGTTCATGTTATGGTTTAAGCCGGCACAATTAGAACCCACTTGGGGACAGATGACTGCTGATAATGGTCAATTCCAGGGGCTAAGGAATGCAACATTTCCACAAAGATCCAATAGTCATGTCACGCTTTATCAGGATGCTCACCATTGCTCAACTTTCAAGCCTTCTTCGGAGCTTTGTGGGACTCCAAGAAGACTATGGGAGGATGTGTACAAAGCCATTGAGGGGGCAAAGAATTTGATTTACATTGCAGGCTGGTCTTTCAATCCTAAGATGGTTCTGGTAAATGGAAGTGC
Source organism: Prunus avium (assembly GCF_002207925.1). The sequence continues at coordinate 169,512 of NW_018922342.1, read as the reverse complement.
AACACAATTTCCTAGCTAGAAATTAATACTCCTAATTTTGTTTTTGGAACTTAATATGCTCTTAAGCAGGTCAGGGATCCTCAAACAGACATCCCGCATGCGGGAGGAGTGAAGCTCGGTGAATTACTAAAGCAGAAGGCTGAGGAAGGTGTGGCAGTGAGAATAATGCTTTGGGATGATGAAACATCCTTACCAATTATCAAGAACAAAGGAATAATGAGAACTCATGATGAAGATGCATTTTACTACTTTGCACACACCAAAGTAGTATGCAGATTGTGCCCTAGATTGCACAAGAAGTTTCCCACAATCTTCTCCCACCATCAGAAAACCATAACTGTGGACACCAAATCCAGCACCAGTGCAAGTGACAGAGAAATTATGAGCTTCATTGGGGGCCTAGATCTTTGTGATGGGCGCTATGACACAGAGCAACATTCATTATTTCACACACTCAACACAGAATCTCACTGTTCTGATTTCTACCAGACCAACATATCTGGGGCTAGCCTACAGAAAGGAGGGCCAAGAACTCCATGGCACGATGCTCACGCTTGTGTAACCGGTGAGGCTGCTTGGGATGTACTAACGAATTTCGAGCAGCGGTGGGCTAAGCAATGTGATCCTTCTGTCTTGGTCCCTTCAAGCACCTTAACAAGTCTCATTCAGCAGACTTATGCAAGCAAACCAACATCTGAGAGGGGTTGGAATGTCCAAGTTCTTAGATCAATAGACCATGTTTCAGCAAGCCAACTGTTTCGAAACTTAACCGTGGAGCAAAGCATCCATGAAGCTTATGTCGAGGCAATCAGGCGTGCCGATAAGTTTCTGTACATTGAGAACCAGTATTTCATTGGAGGGTGCCGTTTGTGGGAGAAAGATCAGAACTGTGGTTGCAGAAATTTGATCCCCATTGAGATTGCTCTCAAAGTGGTCAATAAGATAAAAGCAAAGGAGAGATTTGCAGTGTACATAGTGATACCAATGTGGCCAGAAGGCTTACCTGAGAGTGAATCTGTTCAAGACATACTTCATTGGACCAGAGAGACAATGTCAATGATGTATAGGTTGATTGGAGAAGCCATAAAAGAAAGTGGGGTTGAAGGGCACCCTAGAGACTATTTGAACTTCTATTGCCTTGCCAACAGAGAAGTAGAGAGCCAAGGAGATTTTATTCCTCCACATTCTCCTCACCCTGCAACACAGTACTGGAATGCACAGAAGCATAGGAGGTTCATGGTGTATGTCCACTCCAAGCTCATGATAGGTATGTATGCGGATCTCAATAATTGTTTAACAATAAAATTACTTTTACTGTATTTATGAGCTAACCGCATATCTTCTATAAGTGAAATCTACTTTCGTGGATAAATTTCGCCCTTTTGCTTATGTGAGAAATATAGTCGGTAATGTGATCAATAAATATGGTACATGTAGATGTAGCATTATTTATTACTTATTATTTGATTTGGATTCTCGTTTCTTCTTTTATTTTCATTTTCGGCAATTAAAGTAGAGTAATGCTAAAAGTAGAACATTGTGGTACATTTAAACATGTGATCTAGATGGTTTTATTATTAAAGTAACTTCTCATTCTTTTGGTGCCTACTTTGTTTTAGTGGACGATGCATACCTTATCATAGGATCTGCAAACATAAACCAAAGATCGATGGACGGTCATCGAGACACCGAGATCGCGATAGGATGCTATCAGTCGAAAAATGGTGACGACAAGACGATGATGAGAGCAGGAGGGGACATTGAAGCGTACCGGATGTCATTATGGTATGAACACACTGGCCGTGCCGAAGAATTGTTCAAGCAGCCCGAAAGCTTAGAATGCGTGCAAATGCTGAGTTTAATAGGAGATCAAATGTGGAAAACCTACAGCGGTGAAGAAGTGGTCGACATGGAAGGTGTTCACCTTGTGACATACCCCTTGAATGTAACAGAGGAAGTGGTTAAGGGCAAGAGATCAAAAGGTATACCACCAATGTTTTCTACCTAGTTTTTTTTTTTTTTTTTTGGGCGAGAAATAAGAATTCCATTACATAAGCAGGGAAAATTACTACCTAGTTAATTAGTCATTTTTTGACTAATTATTAATATTACTCTGACTTTATATATTTGAATATTAGCTATTTTTTATTTTACAAAAAATAAGAAAAAAAAATATTTATATGTCAATAATTGTTGCTTCTGCTCACCCCACCTCCTTTAAGAATAAATAATAGTTACAAGTTTATACTGTCAAATTTCAGAGTGTCAAATAGCACATCATTTGAGCACGTAGAGAGTTATATTTTGCCATGCCAACCAAACAACACACTAGCTAAAGTTGAACCTCGATGACAACATTTCTAGCTCCGTCACTAGTTGTAAAGATAGCTTTGTAAACATACTATTCTTTTTCAAGAAAAAAAAAAATGAATTTATTGTAATGATGCTTAAAATTTGCTTATTCATCATGCTCTTCTCTTAATACATGAAAGTTGCCTCAAGGATGTTGCATGGAAAATACTATGAATCAATATATACCTTAAGTTTTTGTGTTTACTATTTTGTCCAAATTTGTTAAAAAAGTTCCCTTTCTGATTCATACTCTGCATTTAAATTTGATATATCGCATATCTTCTCTTTCATTTTCCCCTAGAAGGACATGTGAATTGTTTTTTAATGTCAAATCCACTTCCATTGCCCAAGGACTTCCTGTTTGAAACCCATTTAGTTAGCTTTTGTAGAAAACTTTTCATGTTTCTTGATGTTCTTTCTCTTTTGGGTTTCTATTTGTAACGTTTGACATTAAAACGTATAACGTGTCTTAAGTCATTTTCTATGATCTCACGTCTCCCCTCCCCACACATCATCCTCCAAACCAAGATCCTTAAACATAAAGTTACCCTTGACTTTAATTTTTATATATATATAATTTTGACTTGCTCAATTATTACATCACTAATGATTAGGTCGTGTACATAGATCTCCAATTTTGCAGGGGAATCTACACAGAAGACAATGGCTCCAATGGTTTCAAATAGACAAATTTTGTTTGGTAAAATACAACTGGATGAGGCTTGCCAATTAGGCGGTGTTGGGCAACCCAGAAATGTATTAAAATTTAATGACTTTTAAAGTTTGGCAAAATTTTGTTTAAGCAAGTTCTTAATTCGGGTTGTCTAGTTCATCGATGACGCGGTCAGCTAATTCTTAGATGTGTCTCAAATTTATTATAATCCCTTTGGAACACCAGAAAAATGGGACACTATGAAATCTGGTTTTTGGCCCAAGAAAGGAAATGTGTTAGTTTGAGTTTAAGATACTTCAACTTGACGTAAAAACTTGTGATGGAGTTGAAGGTTGCCTCTAAGACTGGACATTGAAGGTTTCACAAGTTTTTCCTACTGCCGCCAACCTTATCATTTGCATTCAAAGTTTCCCTTTCCATCTTCTATATTGCAAAATAAAACTTACCTAATTGACCCATCTCAATCTCTCTCTCCCTCTCTCTGTGGTCGGATTGTTTGAAGGCTAAAGCTATGGAGCGAAAAGTACATGACTTTCTACATGGAACACTTGAAGCTACCATTTTCCATGCCACACCCTACACACCACCACCTTTCCCCTTCAATGTAAGTACTAATTAAGATTATGGCATTAGCCAAATTTGATTTTGTAGCTTATTTTGATTGTTGTCTTATAGATTTTGGTTTTTGTTGGAACGAAAACTTGTGTGGAAATTCTGTTCTGCAGTGTATTTTTGGAACTGGGAAGCCTGCATATGTGACCATCAAGATAGACAACAAGAAAGTAGCAAGGACAACCCATGAACGCGACCGTGTTTGGAACCAAACCTTTCGAATCCTCTGTGCTCATCCGTCTGATTCGACGATTACCATTACCATGAAAACGAAATGTTCCATCTTGGGAAAATTTCAAATGCAGGCACATGAGATACTGAATGAAGCAAGTTTTGTCAACAGCTTCCTCCCTCTGGTGATCGAAAATGGGAAGCCAAATCCAGAGCTCAAGCTCCGGTTCATGTTATGGTTTAAGCCGGCACAATTAGAACCCACTTGGGGACAGATGACTGCTGATAATGGTCAATTCCAGGGGCTAAGGAATGCAACATTTCCACAAAGATCCAATAGTCATGTCACGCTTTATCAGGATGCTCACCATTGCTCAACTTTCAAGCCTTCTTCGGAGCTTTGTGGGACTCCAAGAAGACTATGGGAGGATGTGTACAAAGCCATTGAGGGGGCAAAGAATTTGATTTACATTGCAGGCTGGTCTTTCAATCCTAAGATGGTTCTGGTAAATGGAAGTGCAACACAATTTCCTAGCTAGAAATTAATACTCCTAATTTTGTTTTTGGAACTTAATATGCTCTTAAGCAGGTCAGGGATCCTCAAACAGACATCCCGCATGCGCGAGGAGTGAAGCTCGGTGAATTACTAAAGCAGAAGGCTGAGGAAGGTGTGGCAGTGAGAATAATGCTTTGGGATGATGAAACATCCTTACCAATTATCAAGAACAAAGGAATAATGAGAACTCATGATGAAGATGCATTTTACTACTTTGCACACACCAAAGTAGTATGCAGATTGTGCCCTAGATTGCACAAGAAGTTTCCCACAATCTTCTCCCACCATCAGAAAACCATAACTGTGGACACCAAATCCAGCACCAGTGCAAGTGACAGAGAAATTATGAGCTTCATTGGGGGCCTAGATCTTTGTGATGGGCGCTATGACACAGAGCAACATTCATTATTTCACACACTCAACACAGAATCTCACTGTTCTGATTTCTACCAGACCAACATATCTGGGGCTAGCCTACAGAAAGGAGGGCCAAGAACTCCATGGCACGATGCTCACGCTTGTGTAACCGGTGAGGCTGCTTGGGATGTACTAACGAATTTCGAGCAGCGGTGGGCTAAGCAATGTGATCCTTCTGTCTTGGTCCCTTCAAGCACCTTAACAAGTCTCATTCAGCAGACTTATGCAAGCAAACCAACATCTGAGAGGGGTTGGAATGTCCAAGTTCTTAGATCAATAGACCATGTTTCAGCAAGCCAACTGTTTCGAAACTTAACCGTGGAGCAAAGCATCCATGAAGCTTATGTCGAGGCAATCAGGCGTGCCGATAAGTTTCTGTACATTGAGAACCAGTATTTCATTGGAGGGTGCCGTTTGTGGGAGAAAGATCAGAACTGTGGTTGCAGAAATTTGATCCCCATTGAGATTGCTCTCAAAGTGGTCAATAAGATAAAAGCAAAGGAGAGATTTGCAGTGTACATAGTGATACCAATGTGGCCAGAAGGCTTACCTGAGAGTGAATCTGTTCAAGACATACTTCATTGGACCAGAGAGACAATGTCAATGATGTATAGGTTGATTGGAGAAGCCATAAAAGAAAGTGGGGTTGAAGGGCACCCTAGAGACTATTTGAACTTCTATTGCCTTGCCAACAGAGAAGTAGAGAGCCAAGGAGATTTTATTCCTCCACATTCTCCTCACCCTGCAACACAGTACTGGAATGCACAGAAGCATAGGAGGTTCATGGTGTATGTCCACTCCAAGCTCATGATAGGTATGTATGCGGATCTCAATAATTGTTTAACAATAAAATTACTTTTACTGTATTTATGAGCTAACCGCATATCTTCTATAAGTGAAATCTACTTTCGTGGATAAATTTCGCCCTTTTGCTTATGTGAGAAATATAGTCGGTAATGTGATCAATAAATATGGTACATGTAGATGTAGCATTATTTATTACTTATTATTTGATTTGGATTCTCGTTTCTTCTTTTATTTTCATTTTCGGCAATTAAAGTAGAGTAATGCTAAAAGTAGAACATTGTGGTACATTTAAACATGTGATCTAGATGGTTTTATTATTAAAGTAACTTCTCATTCTTTTGGTGCCTACTTTGTTTTAGTGGACGATGCATACCTTATCATAGGATCTGCAAACATAAACCAAAGATCGATGGACGGTCATCGAGACACCGAGATCGCGATAGGATGCTATCAGTCGAAAAATGGTGACGACAAGACGATGATGAGAGCAGGAGGGGACATTGAAGCGTACCGGATGTCATTATGGTATGAACACACTGGCCGTGCCGAAGAATTGTTCAAGCAGCCCGAAAGCTTAGAATGCGTGCAAATGCTGAGTTTAATAGGAGATCAAATGTGGAAAACCTACAGCGGTGAAGAAGTGGTCGACATGGAAGGTGTTCACCTTGTGACATACCCCTTGAATGTAACAGAGGAAGGTCATGTTGAAGATCTTGCGGAGGGTAGTGGTGGTCTTTTCCCAGATACAAAGTCTGTGGTTAAGGGCAAGAGATCAAAAGTGATACCACCAATGTTTACTACCTAGTTTTTTTTTTTTTTTTTTGGGCGAGAAATAAGAATTCCATTACATAAGCAGGGAAAATTACTACCTAGTTAATTAGTCATTTTTTGACTAATTATTAATATTACTCTGACTTTATATATTTGAATATTAGCTATTTTTTATTTTACAAAAAATAAGAAAAAAAAATATTTATATGTCAATAATTGTTGCTTCTGCTCACCCCACCTCCTTTAAGAATAAATAATAGTTACAAGTTTATACTTTTTGTACAAGTGATTAGAAGAACCAGCTTTTCACAACCCGAACTCTTTTTTTTTTTTTCCAAAAAAAAGCAACAAACATTTGTAAGTGCACCCAATCACAGTAAAAAATTACTCTGATTAGAAACCCAATTTTGTTGAGTTATGAAGTTTTGAATGTGAACCCAACTCAAGTTTATAGGTTTGAGTTATGGATTATAGAACAAAAAACATAGTGGACCCGAGCCTCTGAATAATTGTGGGGATTTTTTATTTTTATTTTTCGGGTTCAGAGGACGGAGAGGATGGAGAGCATACAAAATTGCTGAGTCATGAATAGGCCATATGATCCATATCCACTACACTAGTCTAGCTTGGCCACGTCTCTATTTGTAATTGGCCAAACAATGGGAAATTGCAAATCTACAATGTAACCCAAAAGCAATGCTCTTCCGTTTTTTGGTTAATAATTGTAACCTCTAATTAGTATGTGGGGCCTTCTAAAGCTTAGCACTTACGTACAATAATTAAAAAGATATGATATGATTGCAAAAACCTACGACTCTAGTTATTTAGAGCATCTGCTCCCTCAAATGAGGCTTTGGGTTCGAGTTTTAACATTTATATAGTATGTGTAAATTTAATATACTATCGCTTCTCTCTCAATAGAAAAGGTTCTCACAAAAAAGTAAAAATAGAAAGATATGATGTGACAAAATTGAGCACAAAATATAAACTATAAAACTAAAACTAAAAGTATTACATATTTTATGTGTTTACTAACATATACGAAATCAAAATGTTAATAAATCACGTACAATAAGAAGGGGAGGGGTATTTACTCACACTCACACACATGTACTTAAAAGTTTGGATGGCCAAACATACTTTTCCATTATAGTACGACAAATTATAATTTCGTGTTTATTTCATAATTGTTCATTCTCTCTCGTATTCTCTCGACTTCTCTATTTCATAAATTTTCTTCTTACAATTAATTATATTGACTTTCTTTTTTATGAAATTTCAATACTCATATTAAACCAAACTATTAATGATTGAAGACTTAATTAATTCGACTGGTTTTAAAACAAATATAAATAAGTTCAGTTTAAAAAAAATATATACTTGCTTATGTGAGAAATATAGTCGGTAATGTGATCAATAAATATGGTACATGTAGATGTAGCATTATTTATTACTTATTATTTGATTTGGATTCTCGTTTCTTCTTTTATTTTCATTTTCGGCAATTAAAGTAGAGTAATGCTAAAAGTAGAACATTGTGGTACATTTAAACATGTGATCTAGATGGTTTTATTATTAAAGTAACTTCTCATTCTTTTGGTGCCTACTTTGTTTTAGTGGACGATGCATACCTTATCATAGGATCTGCAAACATAAACCAAAGATCGATGGACGGTCATCGAGACACCGAGATCGCAATAGGATGCTATCAGTCGAAAAATGGTGACGACAAGACGATGATGAGAGCAGGAGGGGACATTGAAGCGTACCGGATGTCATTATGGTATGAACACACTGGCCGTGCCAAAGAATTGTTCAAGCAGCCCGAAAGCTTAGAATGCGTGCAAACGCTGAGTTTAATAGGAGATCAAATGTGGAAAACCTACAGCGGTGAAGAAGAAAATTTGACTGAATAACTGTGTAACGTTGATTTGAATAATTAAGGAGAGTTCGAGCTCGCTGATGCTAGGCGAGAAGCTGTGCGCGGTGTTCAAACCACTGATTGGCCTCGTTGAGGCTTTCATCTTCAGCTTACTTGGTTGCTTCGATCGACAACGGCCTCATCAGCGCTTCTCCTACACTTACGACGACATCGTTCGCCTTGCTGCCAGCTCTCCATGTTTTTCTACTAATTCTTCTTTCATTCATAAATAAAAATGTGTTTTTTTGTTCAATCGATTAATTTTTTATTATTTTAAATTTTTTACTTTTCACTGTCAGTTACTGTAAATGAGGTGGAAGCATTGCGCGAATTGTTCAACCAGTTGAGTAGTTCGATTCTTGATGATGGCTTAATTCACAAGGTTAATCAATTTATGCACGTGTTTGTATTGGGGCCCTCGTTTATTTCATTTTTAAATCTTTTTAATCTCTTTGACATGGATCATGAAATTTATTTCTTTTCTTCTGGGTTATTTATTTATTAACTTCATTTTAATTTCTCATTTCCAGGAGGAGCTCAGGTTGGCGCTATTCAAAACTCCAGCAGGTGAAAATCTTTTCCTGGATAGGGTGAGTTCATTGAGACCATTTTTTATTTATTTATTCCAATGATGAAAAAGTAAATCTCTCTCTCTATTTGATATGATATTCAGTTCATCTTGACTGCTTGAATGGGATTTAGGAAATTAGGATTGCCAATGTGAGCATGTATTAGTGATATTATTTAGCTTCAATAGCAGAGTTGTATGAATTTTTATAAATTAAAATCTATATAATGTGACTCTGAGCCCTCTAGTTTAAATTAATCTATTCTATTACATTGGTGACTATATATGGAACATGATCTTCATGCTATACTGTACTTGTACTGGTTTTAGCTAGATTTGTTCATGTTTGTTTCCTATTGGTTTTCGGATTGCCAATGTGAGCATGTATTAGTGATATTATTTAGCTTCAATAGCAGAGTTGTATGAATTTTTATAAATTAAAATCTACATAATGTGACTCTGAGCCCTCTAGTTTAAATTAATCTGTTCTATTACATTGGTGACTATATATGGAACATGATCTTCATGCTAAACTGTACTGGTTTTAGCTAAATTTGTTCATGTTTGTTTCCTATTGGTTTTTTGACAGGCGTTTTTGTCCGGCTTTGTTTGTAATGTTCTCTGCCCTTTTGGGTGATTGCAATGAATTGGAACTTCGACCAAAAAATAAAGAAAAACGAACATGAATCTGAACCAACATATTAATCTGTTTTTTCTTCCAATCTATGACGGAATGGAATCTAGGTGTTTGATGTTTTCGACGAAAAGAAAAATGGTGTGATTGAATTCGAGGGGTTTGTCCATGCACTTAGTGTTTTTCATCCATGTGCTCCTCTTGAAGACAAGATTGATTGTAAGAATTCTACAATCCAACTTCAGCTGCTTAATGTTTGGAGGCATTTCATGTTAAAGGACTTTTTTCTTCTTCTCTCTTTTGGGTTTTTTGCAGTCGCATTTAGGTTGTATGATTTGAGACAAACTGGATATATTGAGCGGGAAGAAGTAAGTATCTTGGTGTGTTGCAGACTATGAACAAGTTCTTGCCTGAATGCTTTAGTCATTGAAAACAACAGTAATAAAAAAATATAAAAAAACACCAAAATTAGAAGACTAAGAAGGCAGTTGGGAAGATGCAATGTCTTCACTTTGATTCATTGTAATTTTTCAAACGATTATTTCATCTCTTGTATTACTTCTAAGTAACAGCTGTGGTTGCTTTCAGGTCAGGCAAATGGTAGTTGCCACTTTGTTGGAATCTGGCATACATGTGCCAGATGAAACTCTGGAAGCGATCGTCAATAAGGCAAGAATTACCGATGCTAAAACTTCTTCTGTATGTTTCCCTTATTCTGAAGTTTTACACTCTCAAAGTTCTCTTTCGTTGCTCAGACATTTGCAGATGCTGATTCTGACAAGGATGATAAAATTAGCAAAGACGAATGGAAAGCTTTTGCTCTTCAGCACCCAACACTTCTAAAGAACATGACGCTTCAACATTTAAAGTACTTGCTTACTGCCATTCCTCTGCTTTTAATTCTTCTTAGGTTTTACCATTGCTTCCAATGACCATTCAGTAATCTTCCTCTGCCATTCTAAGAGTTGCTTATCAAAAGAAATAAAAAATAAAATTAGTTTCCTAAGATTTCCTTTCTATTTTTCAATGCTTCTATCAACCTATTATTTAGTGTCATGATTGAATCTCTCTTTCTCTTCCTCTCTAAATCTATTCTAATTCTGTTATCGACATGCCAGGGACATCACGACAGTCTTCCCGAGCTTTATTTTCAACACCGAAGTCGAAGACTAATGTTGGCAATGCTATTCCTAAAGTAAGCTTGGATGCTGAGGCATAGGTTAGATGATATGGTGCGTTGTGGGATTTTCTGGCTTGTGATTTTTACTGCCTTGAAAGTTCCCTCACTTCAACTGGCTTGGGATTGAGAAAGTGAAAAGCAGCCCCAGCCTCAACCTCATCAAGAACCTCGTTTGGAAATGGCAGCACACCACGTCCCTTTCCGTCATCAAAATCAGTTTCAATTCTTCGGCCAGTCCAGTACTCTGCAGTGTCCTGAAAATTAGATCTGGCTGGCCCAGACTGGTCGAATTAAGTTCACCAAGAACAAGTACTATAATTATGTACAGTAATTGAAAAGAACATTTGACCCAAAAAATATATATATATATAAAAAAGTAATTGAAAAGAACATAAATTATTAGTGCGTACGAAAGTTACATTTTAATAATTTTTGCTCATTCTTTTATTTGCACTTTCAAATGAAGCAAAAAGAGATGAGAATCCTGTCTTCAAGTTTGAATGAGGGGATGGTGTAACCTTATAAATTAATTTAAGACTCGAAAAATGAGAAATGAGAAGCAAATACTGATGATACAGAAGAAAACCAATGGGTCCTTGGTGAATTTGCAATGGAAGACAATTAAAAAGATTGTGAACATTATATGAGATGAATACATGTGAGAAAAATAGCACTTGCCATCATTTTATTGTTTTGCAGCAAAGTGCAAGGGTGCCTCAATACTGCAACACCACCAATGCCCTCGTTGACAGCAATTTGAAGTTACTGATTCTATACAAGCCCTAAAACTTCTAAATTGAGCATGAAAATATGATGCCCGGAAAACGGCCAATTCAATCTCCTATTCAACAAGTGACAATACAAGCCCTAAAACTTCAAAATTGAGTATGAAAATACGATGCCCGAAATACGGCCAATTCAATCTCCTATTCGACCAGTACAGTAAGAGGAAGGTGAAATCCAAATTCACAAGCTGCAACAAGAGACATTATTCCTTCATTTGTCTATTGTCAAAAAATCAGTTGAATGGCATTTTTTTTCTTCTTCAAAAGACGCTTAACATCCTACGAATTACCTTGCAAGTGTATCTGGACTCACGTAAACGAGATGGCAACATACCCACACTAGCGGAAATGACAAACTGCAGGATACATCTTGACAAACCACTTCTTCACCTGCTAAAATTGAGATAGATCTACAGGTTGGGATTCGCGTTGCAGGTAACTTAAACCTCCAAGAAAATTAATAGGTTGCATAGACTCTACTATAATCACCAATTTCTACAATTGGTTAAAGATATTTTCTTGCACCAATCTCCAAGTCAAACAAACCTCTCGTATAAATCACATTTGATTCTATTCTCCTCTCGGATAGCAGGTCTCATTAAGTATTTGTTTCATTCACTTCGAATATGTGAGACAAACCTGATTTCTCACTTGACAGTCCGCAACTACTATCCTTTCATCTGCAGCAAAAGAATAATGATAAATTAGGTGAAAACAGTAATTAACATACAAGTAAGTTGTGTAACTAATGTGATAAACCATCAACTGAAGATAACTAATGATAATGTGATACAGACCAAAAATACAAGAAATCATCAACTTCAGTGTAAACCAAGATAAGCATGCATAATCAACTGATCATAGTTCATCTTAAAGGAGAGGTTACAGCAGTCTACAGAAAGCAAACAGCAATGAAGAAATCAGCAACTTAATAATAATTTCAAAAGAAGTTGCAAAATCCAGTCAAACTCTATCTTAGCTCCTACTAGACCATACAAGTAACATACTTAGCTACAACTTTTTGATCAAACATTATTATTTTTGTTTTAAAGGTTATCCTCGACAAAACAATCCATCTGTGCCAATGGACTGGGTCTGTCTATATTCAGAAAGCACTCTCTCTCACTTATTTATTATCTGATGTTGGGAGGCATAGCCATCTTAAGTTTTCTCATTCAGCAATCTCATTCGACAATCAAAGACTATGCTCATGTGGCTGCATGTAGAAACAAATTTATCAAATCTTCTCCTATCTTTGATATCCAGCTCCAAGCTATGAGATTGATCATCATTGCAGTATAGAGACTATAGCTTCATACTAAATTTCTGTAGCCAGCAATTGTATCTCCAAAAGACTTGCACCATTGTCTGATAACTTCAGAAACATCAGTTCCTACAACTACGATAGCTCAATGAAGACCATCTAATTGAATAACAAAAGGACTGCCATATACATCATCCAAACAAAGATAAATCCTCCGTCTCCGAACTCAAACTATATTCATCAGTATGAGGTGGCCCCATAGGCTGCTCCAATCCACCAAGAAAAATACTCCATTTCCGTCCCGACCAGACTCAGTTTTATTAGTTTGTGTAAGCATCTCTATCTGGTAAGCGGTAACAAGTCCTTTCAAGAGAGTAGAAGCAAGATCTCACCTCATCCTTGAGATGTTTCAGCAACTTTTCCAACGCAAGTTATTCCAGTAAATCAAACAGTAGAAATTTTAAGATGACCCGCTAAAGGTTTTTTCTTACGGAAACAATCAACTAGAGAGGTTTATCTATGGGTACAATCTGAAACTAAATATCCTATAAGCCTTAAAAAAACAAGATAAGGAAGAAAGCTCGGCATTATAATGGAATACTAATTCACTAAATGGTGTACATTAAATTAGTTGAAGGTAGTGTTAAAATCAAGATGGAAGAAACAAATTAGTTATAAATAAAAGCAATAAACCAGAAGTCAAGGATATTAAAGAGGAAGCATGCAAGACAGAAATCAGCTACTATTTCTAGCTAGGGAAAAACAAAGAAGATTCCATACCCATGAAACCCATAAAAATGAGACAGGATACTTGCCTATAAGTTCAAATCAGTAGCTGGCCTCTTGTCAAATGGCATGCCACCGTCCTTTCTTGAGATATTCCAGGGTCATTTCAAAGCATGGAGCAACTTGTCATATTGTGGGGGTGGCTAGAAATATCTTGATGAAGGAAGTTGCAGATCCACAGCTCAAAATGAAGAACAAGAAACTACTCACGAAGACGTGAGAAGCAGCGAATTGCATTACTGACAAATCCCATCGTTTTTCAAACTATGCTGGATAGCTACAAGAACATTCCTAGTCCGTAAACTTCCATCCCCTTTTATCTGAATATAATCTATCTTACCTCCACCCTGCCATCACGTCCATTATAAAGCAAAATCCTACCAATCCTCATATTGGAGAAGAAGCACACACTTTACAACTCACTTTCAATAAACAAGTTCAAAAGAGGAATATAAAGCTTCAACTTGGCTATTTGGAGAAAGTTCCACCTCTGATAGACTAAATGGCCCAGGCTAAAATAACAACTCCCGATTATCCACTCAACCACACTCATGAAATTGGATTATAGATAACTACTGTAGAAGTCTAACTTGGCTATTTAGAGCATAAGGAGCAACACTGGAGATACTCATGAAATTGGATTATAGATAACTACTGAAGAAGTCTAACTTGGCTATTTTGAGCATAAGGAGCAACACTGGAGATACAGTACCTTCTCAATATAAAACAGATTCAACCAATCCCCAGGAAACTTGAAATTATACAAACCACCAATTCGTACACACTCCATAGGTTAAAACTTAATACATCATAAAGGGTCCCATGCACTGCAGATAAATATTAAGAACAAAAACAACAGATACAACCCATAGTGCTGAACTACTTCAATCAGGGTCTAAGCTGGCAACATTTCCACAATCCATTCTTCTAATGCCAGCAAACTGTTCGTCCATGTTTGGAAAGAAAGTTTTGGTGCTTATCCAAAGACCACTTATCCAGACCAGCCACAAATAAGGAGCTGTGGCAGATAGAAAACCATATGGAATCCCATCTAAGATGACTCCTAGTCAAATAACCTACCAATAGAAGAAAGAAAAAAAAAAGGGCCTGAAACTTACTTCCAGAGCATTACAACTTCCTAGGCCCTAGCTACCCACCTAAAAGAATATCACAACTCCTAGTTATGCAAATACTTTCATGTACACAATTTTCTAAACCCAATAGCATCCTATTCTGGGAAGCTCCACTTACATCCTCAACCTTCCAATATTCAAGAAAAGCTACTTGTTAGCTAGTCTCGACAATATGGAAATCAGAATTCATATCACGGTATATTTCATCACAGCAACAAGAAATCTTGTAATTTTGTGAAACGAAATGGCCATCCTAACTCCTAATCTCCATATAAGCATAAAATCCTCACATAGATAAAATGATGCATAAGAAATAGCAGGTCCACCTCCAACAATACCCGGAAACCAAAACCACCATAAGGGAATTTCGAAGAAAAGGACCCGCATCCCCAACAAATTGAACACCATATATCAATATATCCTCCAACACATTATGTTCATAAATCATGAAACAACAACTTGATTCCAACAATTGCATCGTTTACAGAAATGCAGATTGCATTAAATTCATGCAATCGACCATGATCACATAGCTTCCCTTCAATTCCATATCACACATGCTCCAGCCTCCCCACAAGTTACCGAAATACGGGTTCATCTTGATAGATATAAGAAAATGCCAAGTTCATAAATGGATACTAAGTTACCGTACCATTCTAAAGTTTGCTTCTACCCACGATGAAAAGAAAAGGAAAAATATAATCAAGAGAACATTTCCAAATAAAAAACAATCCTCATTATAGGTTACATGGTCAAATGACCAACATAAGATATAACTGATGCAAATTAGAGACAGAAAATTCCAAAACATTATACTACTATCACAGACATGGGAATTAATGTCTAGCAATCAAGAAAAGCGATATTAAAACCCTATATACATAAGTTTAAGATGACTAACGATGTATTCAGAAAAATAAATGGCTACTGATCTGGCGTGCACACATAGATGACTTGACCATCTATGCTGATGATGAGCAACCAAAGGTGGCATGTATACTCTGTCATTGAAATCACAATCATCCAGATTTCAACGACGAGTCATGCGAGGCTTTTCAGGTCCTCCCCATGAAGCTGGACCCGGCCCATACATAGGCCCTTTATCAGCAACACCCTAATAGATAACCATAAAGAACATTCAGAGAAAAGGGAAAAACTAATAGACAGACAATCAGAACACTTCCGAGAAAAGAGAAAATTAACATGGAAATCTACTGATTACAAGAAACAAATCAAATTTCCAATTATATAAGCAAACATACCAAGTGCATCCCATAGCCATCTCCATATGCAGCAGGAAAAGCTCCCTTTGGGCTGCTGAAATTCATCCCATATTGTCCACCTTAAAAAAGAAAATGATGAGATGTGAATGAAAAGATTAAAAGCAAATGTAACAACATAACCTAAACAAAACAACTCTTTTTTTTTTTTTTTGTGCTCCACTGCATGACAACAGGGAAAATAAATTTAAATATTGGCATGCAAAGAAATAATAAACAGTTCATTTCTGTATTAGATAATTAAAAAAGATGAGACCTCAACCCCAACTCCCAAAACTGGTTGTGGAAGATGAAATACATTTATCTATCTAACAACCAGACAGAGCTTAAAGAATCAATAAACACGAAATCAAGTACTTCCGTAGAAGAAAGAGGTGTATAAGATCAGAATGCAGTACAAAATGTATATGTTGGGACTTGGGAAGCAAACTATAATTGTTTCACCACTATGTGAGTATGTTTTTAAGTATGCTTGTGTGTTACTGTGCACCTGGAGGCGTGTGCGTGTGTATGTGATTATGTCTGCATGTGTGCATCAGAGAGAGAGAGGTTTAACCAGTCTATCATATATCTGCTTACATGACATCTCATCTTTTCAAAAGCCAATGAGGAGTTTCAGCACCAAAATGAAGGTTAAATAAAGGTACCAGAAGGAGGATATGAATGCCAAAAGAATACAGTCAGACAGATAAGTAATACCTGCACCCCATGGTCTACCATCTGTCCTAGCAAGATCTGCGCGTAGTTTCTCAACTTCACGAGCCATAGAAACTAGGTTCTTCTCCATTGCCTGTCTTTGTTCCATAAGCTCAATATTCGCCTTCTTCTCATAATCGATTGCATTTCTACAAAACAAAACTTGTACGTTAATATATAAGCAGTTGATCTAATACAATCTTGATAAAATCTGTACACTAAAAAGGAGCTTCAAGACAAGAAAATGACGACAAATAAGCAGCGGGTACATACCTAGCATGCATAAGCTCCTGGTGCAGACCATCAATATCAGCCCTTAGAAGAGGAATCTGTTGATTATCAGATTGCAACCTCACAAGGTCCTGTGTGAGGGTCTGAACTTGAGTGGAAAGTTCCTTCCTAACACTAGTCAGCTTCTGAACTTCAGAACGAAGTTGTTTAGCCTCATTTTTCAAGGGCTCAGTGGCCCGAAGATCAGCCTCCAATTTCCTGCCTTTCTCAAAGAGCTCCCTTGATTGCAATTCTTCTTCGGCACGAATATCTGAAAAGGCAACATTCATCCTATGAATTTCCTCCTTGGCAGCACCAAGCTCACGCTGCAATGTCATTCGGTCCTCAACCAGCCTCCGATTATCTGCCAAGAGTCTTCGAATTTCAGCATGTTGCATTTCAAGTTCTTCCTCCAACACTGCAGGATGAGGAAGTGGTCGCATTGGAGGACCTCGACCAAAAGGTCCTTCAAGAGGGTAGCCGCGCCGGTCATTCATCGCTTCACGTGGAACACGATGTCTCCCTGCCATTGTAAGGTATCCTGAAAACCACCCACAAAACTGCAGGAAAGATAACCTCTACAGAAAGGGGGAAAGAGAATGAGTATGTTAGCGATAAATCTGTAATTTACTTAAAATAATGCTCTAAAGTAACATTATCCCTAGCAATTGGAAGCTTGTGCAAAATGCTTCAGTTTTTTTTCTATTAAAAAAATTAAACAACATGGAAGTGCTTGTACAAGTTGAAATTAAATCAATTATACAGCTTAGGCGGTGCTTCTTATTTTCTTTATTCTTTTCTAGATAATCACACAATTGGTCAGTCAATGTGAACCATATATAAACCAACTTTTCTTCAACTAATTAAGCCACTCATATCCGATTAATCCTTATGCGTCAGTTTGGATTCCGAGAAACTGAAGGAAATTGGAGACAAAACTACGTTTTGAAAATTTCAAGCTTCTCATTACTTCAGACCCAGAAATACCAACATGCATACCGATATATCATGTTTATAATAATAATTCGACTTCTCAAGGTAAAACAAAACGTACTTTTCTCAGTTCCTCTCCGTTCTGACGATTATTAATCACAGAATTAATTAAAAGCAATTCAAATAAGATCCTAATTTCAATTCTCTTTCATTTTTTAGAATTAAACATCCATAAACAACAACTGTTTTTTTTCTGAAAACAAAAGCAAAAAAGGCAAACTAGAATCCGCACCTTATGTTTGATCGAAATTCTGGACGATGAAAACCTCTACGTGCTCTGCGTTAGAGGTCCTGAGATGATTTTGGTCAGAAAATTCAAAGCCAGCTTTCTCAAAGCTTTGATTTTGCCCATCAGGCGATTTAACACTGTTCCGAACGACTTCGTACTTTTGGCTACCGGCCCATTAAATTAGGTCGGCTCCGCATCGCATAAGCCCATTGACAAATTAAGCCTGGCTTTCTTCTGGCCCAAGATAGTAATTTAGAAGTGAAAGATTTTGTTCGTTTTTGCTTTTCTTCTCTTGGTTGGAGCTTTTTTTGTTTCTTCAGTGGAAAAGGGTAAGTTAGAAAAAAATAAAAAACGACATGGGCATAACCAAATTGGCTAGAATGAATTTGCTTCCTACTCTACACTCGAGTTTCAATCCTTCATTCCTATCTATAAAAAGAAAGCCTTAAAGAATGCATCCTCTAAACTACAAGGTAGCAACTGAATAGGATGCAATCCTGAAAATATGTTTGATCTGCTCTCCCATGAAAATGCTGAATTCCATGGCTTCATTCATTATGAAGAAAAATGTTATTGTATTTTTGTTGAATTTTCTTGAGAATTGGAAAACAATAAACTAGTAGGATGAGTAGTTTTGAATTACAACAATCACTGTTGTTTTTCCTGCTCTTTCTACATGATCAAGAAAGCAACCCTAGATCTTGCAAATCAGGCTAGGCACGAGTAAGCTATATTTTCTCTTTCTTGTGCAGATTATTTTGTCCAGATGGTTAAAAATCATATCCATTCTTTACACACGCATGTTTGTGATGGGGGGAGATGGCCTTTGCATAAGTTATAGGATATTGCAGTGAACCAAAGAGTGTTCCATTACCCAAAAGGATGAGCATTCACTTCTCTCATATATTTGGTGGTACAATTCATATGTGAAACAAAAATTGAAGCTTCACAAAGAAAAGTTGCTGATTCTAAGAATGTAGAATAGTTTTGTGAAACTCGGCGTAATTTGGTATTTATTCAAAGGAACAGAGTGCTGTTGATATTTATGATAGGTTGTGACGAGCATGATGAGTGGTGATAAAGATAACCGAGGGGATTTAACACAAGTATATATATGCTTGAGAAAGGTGACTTAGGGCCCTTTTTATGAACTTATTTTATATGATTTTTCTCCTAAACATACGTATGTAATGACGAACTTGAATTCTAGATTGTTATCAAAGGTAAGTATTAATATTTCTATGTGTCCGATTCTCTTGTAATTTCCTTTTTTCACATAAAAAATTATTTCTTTGTGTCTGTGTATAAATGGAGGGAGAAAGACTTTTTCTCATAGTCAAAAATCATCAATGACTTCACATCACAAGATATGGCTTTAGTATGTTTATGATATAGACTTCCATTTACATTCATGATGTGCAAGAACAACTACATACAATACAATACAACACAAACACATAAATAATAACTTTCATAACTCAAATTGATTCAAAATTTTCCACCTTGATGGGATTGCTACCAATAAAAGCAAGTGAGTGTCAATAGATTATACATGGAACTTGGTCGGTATAAAAAAAAAAAGGAACATGTGAAAAACCAAAGGATTTAATTAGGGGGCCCACAAAAATGATATACTTGTCAATTTCTTGGTCGGATAATTTTATTTGTCTATATGTGCAATAAATATAAACTATCAAATAAGACAAAATGAGCCAGATGCACCACACGTGTGCGCACTGGGGCCAAAAACACTTTTTCTTGTTGTCTTTTCATGTCTGGTTGGTTTGTATCATCTGTGTACAAATTACCTAAACTTTCTGGCCAAATTTGAGGCTGGCTCTAGTGGTCCCCTTTCCTTTTGACCCTTATTGGCATCCTCCTCTTCATTCTTACTGTGGGAAAGTTAACAATTGTGTCCTCCTCAGCCACCCACCTGCATGTAAAAGAAGCCAATTTACTACTCAAATTTCTTGTGGAATATTTGTGCAAAGTGTAAAAAAACAAAAAAGTAGTCAAGGTTTTGGACTAACATCAAAGTGGTTCTTTTGCTTCTGCAAGCCTATCAAAATCAAAACCTTGATGCAGGGGTTTTCTATTAAAATTATCCAGAATGCTATCTGTCTATCTAGCCCTATTGACCATTTGTTTAATCTTCACTTTCTTGATTGTTGATTGTTGTTATTATTTCATGCTTACTGAATCAGCTAAAGGAAGGTGTTTGATTTGATTTGGTATAGAAATATTGCAAAATCCAATGGAATTGAAGGTGTTTGATATCTGGGCTGCTAAGGAGAAATACTTGCATTGAAATGGAAATATTACTGTTTTGTTATTTCCGGGCCATTATTCCTGTTCCAACTAAGTTTTTCTCCTTACTAAAACCCTAACATGCATTTAGAAGTATAGTATGACATTGATGAATTTGATAAGTTATGCATGGGGAGAGGTGACCTAAAATTGAGTGATTCAAAATCAGTCAGTCGTGAATCACGTGTACTAATATATAGTTGGGTTAGGTCTAGGGAACACCATTTGTTCCCTCAGAATTTGGGTATCTGCCACTCTCTCTGTTATCATATTACACATCATTTATATAAGGTACTTCTTCTAATAGTTGAGTTAAGTCCAAAATGATCTACTTCATGAAGACTTTGTTTTTTTGGCCTTCTCTTTGCCCACACATGGAAACCCATCTGGGTAAATTGGTGGAGCCAATCACATTTGGCTGATAGCAAAGCAGGCTTGGAATAATCTCAATTCACTGATCATATATTTTTCTCATATGCAGATGCCATGTATTTTTTACTATCCCTCCCTACTTTCCTTCCTATTTACAATATCATTCGTACGATAATATCGTGTTGATGTTGACATAGGAGAATAATTATATATATGTGTGTATATATAGCAATTAGCAATAGTAACAGAGCATGGTTGGAAGTAAGTACGAAAAAAGGTGCATGTGTTGTAAAAGCTACTGATCAGCGAAAATGCCAGAAAGTTTGATGTGTGCTATATTGTTGTCTTTGCTCATATGGCAAAAAATGAGGAATAAATGCTGGACAACTTTTAAAAGGAATTTTGTTCAGTTTCTCCTAAAAAGCATAAATGTTTGCTGGTTTGATGAAATCCCATAAAGTTATATACATGCAAGTCAACAGCAATAAAGGACATTCTTCTTTATTTGGCTTTGCCAAACAAAAAAAGAACAAAACCAGAGAGACAGAGAAAAAGTTTCATTAATTGATGTGCAAGCTTTCTGGTCAAATGCTTGTCATGAAAATGGAACTAACATGAAGGCATGTATCTGCATCCATATCCTTTTGTCTTCTCCCTAAGTTAACTTTTTTGGTTTTGCAATTTATGGGCACACTATCTGTGAAGGACCTTTTACTGAATGTGTCTGTGTGCAGTACTCTAAACTAATTATCCATTGTTTTTTAGATAAATTATGGCCTGAGGGAGATCAAAATATTCATATCTATTTACCTGAATTGAGTGACAAAGTGGTGTAAAAAGATGGAGGCTTCCAGCCTAGCTAAGTCAAGCCCAGGACACAGCCTTTGTCCACCTCCAAAAGGAGTGAAGTTAGAGCTGCTCATGTCTTTGTCCTGCAGAGTATACCTCCAATCCATTACTTAAAAACTAAAGATAGAAGAAAAAAAAGAGAGCTTAAGAAACCAATTAAGAAGCACCAAAAATATCATATATAAGATCATTCTTACTTGCCACCTCCATGGATTGAAGGCATAAGGCCAATCATAGTTGTTCTCATCCAGATGAACTGATCTAAAATATGTGAAGACACACCAGCCCTTTGGTATTAGATACCCTTTTATCTCAACATCTTTCATGGCCTTCCTCATCACCCCAATGATGATGTTTCCCATCCTTAGAGTTTCTGTAATCACCTGTTTAATTTGAAAAAGTATAAAGAACATACATAGATTCTTATGAGTATTAATTGTTTATTTCTGGTTCTAAATAAGCCCTGCATTTCCAGTTAATTAGTGTTGTACTGACTTACATTTTGTGTAAATGGTAAGGATAAGTAATCACTCCAACACAATGGCTCTCCAAGCTGATCTTTGAGTGTTTTTAACTTCATGTTCTCTTCCTGATCAGTTCATCATCCAGAGTTCAAATATTAGAAAGGCCATAGGCATTAAGAAACCAACATATCCAACATCGATCATCAAAACAATATTGGTTTTTTTTTTCTTTTTGCAGGAAGGCTGGAAAATTTTAAACTATTCCAGTATGCATCCAGTAGCAGGAGAAAGACTTTCATGCAACAGGTATAGAGACAATAACGCATTGACATATAAGATAACTTTTCCACGTATCATTGTGTTATTAGTTGTTATCTCCTATCATTGTGTTATTAGTTGTTATCTCCGTTACAAATAAATTTTTATGCAGTAGAAGACTAAAACATTTATAAAAAACATATATATATCTCTACTGTTCTTGTAATATGTGCTCCTTAATATCATGATGATGAAGACACCTTGTATATTGTGGAACCCAATCCCACTTGCCCCTAGAAACCGTATTACTATGACAGCCACAAGTGAAAGAGCAGTCTCACTAAAACGACAAGCAAAATGAAAATGGGACAGATAAAGTAGTCAAATGGTTGGACTTGAATGCCACAAAGTTCCAAAAAGTACATAGTCTAGAGAGAAAAAAGTGAAGTGGGATTGTTTAATTAATAGTATCCATGCGGCTGATCAACCAAAATAAGTTATGGTGATTAAGTACCAATTTCTTTTTCTTTTTTTGTTATTTACCAAAATAAATAAATAAATAATAAATTTGTGCACATACTGTTAACTGTTGAAGAGCAGTGGGGGAATCTGAGAGGTATTTGATTGCAAGAGTCATAAGAACTGGGACTGAATCCTCCCCTGGTATCATCATATCAATCATGTTATCTGCTATCAGATCATCTGTCAATTGCCCACTTGTGTCACTTAGCAATACATCTACCACATCTCTGGCAACCTCGTTGGAGATGCTACTAATCTCTTTTTTTCTAGCTTGTATAATTTTCTGCACAAGCTGGATCATTTTCTTCTTTGCCTGAAATTAAATAGGATTCAAACTATCATTACAATAATATTATAATAAAGTACAGTAAATTGCGTACGTTGTCAAAATGTCAATCCAAATCACATAATCAGACAAGAACTAACTTAATTGATGGTTCAGATTCATAGTATGACAATATAAGCATCTTATCTCGTTGAGTCACTTTGGAAAGGAAACATTTCCCTTATAAAGTAAAAAAAGTTAAATTAGTAGTTGCTGGTTAACTTGCCTGTAATGATCTGTAAAGTCTGCTTCCAGGAATGTTTATGGGTAGAGACATGAGGCCAGCAATGAATTCTTGGAACTGTTTCTTTAGGAACTCCATGTCTGCACCAGGATCCAAACTAATCAATGCCTTGACAAGTACTTGGAATGCAATCTGGAGACAAAAAGGACATCTCTTAGTAACTTTCTTTTAAAAAGGACTGTAAAACATAATAATTGTGAATCTAATTCTGCAGACAATATGATTGAAGCAGAATTATTATGAACCCCATTCACAACTGGTTTGTTTTCTTTCTAGCAAGTCATATTCTTCTAACCTAAGTAGGAGCCAGAGATTAAATTCAAACATCAATCATTCCTTTGATCACAAGAGAGACTTGTTTAACTTTAACCAAGTGCTTAATGGAGCACTTACTTTATTGTAAAACAATTTTAAATAGAAGAGAAGAAGCCAGAGATAGATCCAAGAGAGAGGGCATCTTTGGTTTTGGTCTTCTGTCTATTGGATTGGAACTCTTCTCAAAAAGTCATCTTAAACTTAGATATGAATCAAACCATCTCAAACTTCATAGATAAAATTCTCTCCCCTAGACCTCGGAAGAAGAGAGAGAAAGAGAGAGAGAGAGAGAGAGAGAGAGCTAACATTTTTCGTTTCATCTTGTATGTAAATGGGACGATCATCTCTCCAATTTGCCATTGATTGTTGGACATACTTCTGCATGTCTGTGGTGATTTGAGCTTTGAGATGTGGAGACTTAAAGAAGGCTCCTATGAGTCCATGGACTCTTCTCTGCAAGGCTCCATTGATAAGCAATATAGAGGACTTTCCCATCAACTCAGTGAGAGATTTTGGGTAAGATGGCACAAAAGCCTTTGCATCACTTTGCAGAACAAACTTACTCACTTCTGCATCTGTTGATACAATTGTTGGACTTCCAAATATGTGTGACTTGAACACCTTCCCATACCTACACAAACACCCGAAATCATAATTCTCACAAACATGCCTCTATCTTCATCATCATCAAAATATACGTTGGAGTTACAAGTTTTCAGCTACCAAACCATTGGAGCTTAATGAAGTAAATCAGCTAAATCATTAAAACTGAAGAATGCTTATTGGGTTTGTTGTTTGATGTACAACACACAAACCCAACAAAGCATTTTGATTCTTCAATCTTAATCACAAGTTAATACATGGAAATCACTCATGCAAAAACAGAGTTATATAGTGTGCTCTGCTCTCTGGTTTAGATGAAAGTAATACATGTTGTATTATTCATGTTAATAAGTTGCTGCTTTTACTAATTAACTTTATGTGTGTTAATGTACTTACAAGTGGCGGCGTTTGTCCATGAAGCTCTCAGGGCAGTCAGAGTAAGCACAAGACACAAACTCAATGGTTTCACCAAGAAATGGCCATCCAAGAGTGCCTAAGGGAAGTGGCCTCCTTCTGTGTTTTGACCTCAGGATCAAGTTGCTGTTGTTTCTGTAGAGAAATACAATGGACAAGATCGAAATTGCTGTTGTTGTTGCTGCCAATATTAATACAATCACCAAATTGTCCATTTTGGAAATTTCCCCACACGAATGTATGTAGCGCTCTTTCTCTATATATAAGCTTAGCTTTAGCTTTGCAGTCTGCACCCCCTTAAATAATATTATTCTTAATCATGGTTGCAATGAGGAGATTTTGGTGACTGAAGAATGAATGTGCATGTACAAAATGCACGCGTGTGGGAAGAGAGAGAGAGAGAGAGAGATAGAATGTTTAACCAAAGAATAATTGTATCGGGAGATGCATAATCTAAGCTATAGATAGATTTGTTTTGGCAGCTTATATAGGGTATAAAGTTCGAAAATTTAGCTTCCTACTTAAAGTTATCGCCGAGCGGATATGGTTTTCGGAGTTTTTATTTCTTGGTCACCATTTAATTATAAAAATGAATGATCACCAATCGTCACGAATTTTCATTCATGATGGTGACCGAGAAATCAAAACTTACTTACCTAGTGTAAAACTCTTTGACAAGCCAACTTTATATGTTGGCTTGACTAATGAGCCCAACAGTATGGCTAACAAGTATTGATTTTATATTTATTTTAACAGTTCAACACCAAGCAGACATTTATAGGTTTGGTAGTAGAATCTCCATACCTACAACTAATTCATGCACTAAGGCAATATTAAACTTTTGCTTTTAGAAAAAAAAAAATTAGTGATGAAATTCAACTTTGAACATCTTCCAATATTCAATATTCAGAAGAGAAGCATTATTAAACTAATATCATTAAACTAAAAGTTAGGCTGTGAATGATACTGCACATGTATATAATATATACTACATGTGTTCTTACCAAGTTGTGATGGATTTCAGTACAAAAGAACTTTCTCTTCTGCTTTCCCTTTTTTTTCTTTTTAATGATAAGTTGCAGAAAGAACTTCAAATTCTTTCATGAGCAATATGATAAGTTTGTTAAATATACAGATATATAAATTGGGAGAAGCCCCCACAGGCTCATGATTGATCATCTTGCGGATTGAGAAGGCCCCCCATTGGCAGAGGCTCAGCTGGGTGGCCTCGTGCGTTCATGTGAGACTTAATTAAGTCCAACCACACTCCATCATCATCCCCTTCCCTTTTGTCCTTCTCTCTCTCTCTCTCTACAAGCTAGGCCAACCTCTCGTGTCACATTCATTCCCATCCTTTCTCATTTTTTATGGTGGAGGGCTTGAGGGCACATGTACTTTTCCCTCTCTTCACCAAAAATACTCTCTATTATAGAAAGATATTCAAGGAACACTCTTATAATACCGGGTCGCATATTGCAATCGTATGCAAATTATTGTACTCACTGTTTGGTAGAAATTATAAGTTAGGCAGCTCTTGAGGCTCGTCCTTCATGAGGGCTTCATCAACGACACGTGTCTTTGGGGCTGAGCCCCTACCAATATGGGCAATGTTATCTATTTCTTGTAATGAGTAAACATTAGTTCTTGGTTTAGCTCTTTATTTGAGGTCCCAAAGTTTGAATACTTTTTCTGGATCCATCTCACATCGATAACTCGACCCCTACCACCTATAGGCAGGAGAACACAAATTCAATCATCTCTTCCCACAAAGAATTTTTTGGGCGGGAGTTTTTCTTTCTTTTCTTTTCTAACTTGTTTCCCAACTGCATGCGGAAAGGTTTACAAATTGTTAATTTTCTTCTTTAGGTTTAGAATTTGGAGCTGAGAGAAAGAGCATTATTCTGTATCAGCATCCTTTTAGGCTTTAGCTTTTTCAAAATCTCACTTGGACTGTTTCCTAATAATATCCAATTCCATTAATGGCCCATTTCTTGTTGCCCATGTTCTTTATGCAGACTTGCTTTATTTCCTTGTTCAAACTACCTAACTTATGATTATATTATTTATCTAATATTTTAATCACCTATCATCATTTTATAGGTAAGCTAAGTACTTTAGCCACATTTCATCATTTGATCAAATTGTTCGGCTCTTAATCGGCTCCATTTGTTAATTTCCCACTATATCTTTCAGAATCCAAGAGAATATGTTGGATATATTTGTTTATCCATGGGGTTTAGGGATCTTTGGAGCATATATTATATACTGTGCAATAGTCTATGTCTTTGAGCATCTTGTGGGAACTCTCTCAATATGCACGTATTGGTTGTCCATGTCCTTTTTGGAAAGTGTGCATAAGCTTTCATTAGGCGACTTAAATAGTCGAAGAATATATATGGTGAGAGAGTTGTAGCTCAAGTGATTAATAGTATTTATCTCGTGATCTTACTGTAGATTTTCTTGTTGAAAAATATGACAAGGCACTTATAACTCGGGTGATTAAGAATATTTACACCATGATCTTGTGTTCGATTTCCCCATTTGTCACTATCGCCTCATATAAAATAAAATAAATAGGTGAAGAACATCCAATTCTTGCACGTGGACACCAAATGAAAATTAATTATCTTTTGTTCAAATGGAAATGCTAGTAAGCAGCAGATAGCAGAGACAAACAATTAGAACATGGAAAGAGCCATGGTATTTGTCACCATTCCAAAATTTCATAGTCAGAAAGGAATGGAAAAGTATAATAATCAAACTTGACGAGGAAACTTTCTTTAGTCTCGATCTGAGGTTTTGTTCATGTCTTATACTTAGGTTAGGACTTTCTGTAAATTTTGTTATCTTTAGGAAATAAAAAATAACAAAATCACTTTCTTCATAGTTAAAGTATGGGTGGAAAGGCTTCTTCATTGTCCTTTCCTGCTTTAGATCATGTGAACGTTTCCTCAGGTTTGTTGGCCCACGTTTGCACTTGCAAACTTGAGTCTCAGCCAGACCTCACACTGATGTGTATAAAAAATTGACAAGACCAACATACTTATTCCAGGTCCAAAGCACCACATATTCACTGATTCAAAATGAACAATATACTTGTATGATATGGAACAACGATGAATTTCAGAACTTCCTTCAATTGACAATGATGACTAAATTTGTGCAGACACAATCCGCTATAGAGATAGAGACAATCAAAAGGAAATACAGGATATCAATAGAATGAGGAGAAATGGCTTTTTCCTGTTAGTAGAGTTAGATTCTTGGAAGAGATTTTGCCCGGATAAACTGTTTAAGAATGGCTTTCTCCTCATCAATGCGCTTCTTCTCTTCAGGGTCTTTTGGCTTAACCTTTCTTTTCTCTTCCAGTATCCACTTGAAAAGTTCGCGCTGTTGATCCTCTGGGATTGGTTCTCGCAATTTCACAGGCTCTGTGATGGCTGAAAGGGGCAGGGGTTTCTCTGTAGTAGTAGGAGTTGTTTGAGTTGTTGTCGAAACTGTAGTAGTTACTTCTTCCTCTACATCTGTGTCTTTCTTTTTCGTCCGCATGAACAGGTAAGCTACAAAAGTAAGTGTAAACCTCAGTGTCCAATTACAAGTAAATTAAAATCCATAAAAACTACTTCAAGAATCAAATTCAAGATAGAGGTGATTCACTCATTAATATAATCATCCAACAAAGAAGCAAATAAGGTACTGCAGCAATTATTTGATTAGTGAGGTATCTTCCTCTCTACCAATCCTAAAATGCTTGTTTGGAACATGTCCATTAACAACTATGCCAGGTACACATCCTATGTCCATACCCACAAGTGTTAATATCTATGTGCCCATTTAGCAGACTATTAGGAAAGCCTTATTTAGAGTTTTAAAAAAATTAAAAGAAAAATCATCCCTAATCAGTCGCAAACAGAAGCAGAGAAAGCATAAGTAGCCTGTTCAAGTTCACAGAGAATACAATGTAATAAGAAGACATTCTATGCTGGTCAAGTTAACAGAGATGGTTTCTGCTCACTTGTACTTTACTCGTCAGCATCCTTAGTTACACAATGGCCATTAAGTTCAACATCATTAATATAATGGTGAATTTTTCTTTCCCTCCAAAGTGAGTGCAGGTAGCTTATTACAGAGTATCAAGTATCGACCCTGTTTTTGTAGTCAACAAATGAAGTTCAACTACTACTGCAGCCATAGTAACATCCTTCACACTGTGTTGTCTCCACACGGCAACCATCTATTTTCTCAAATCGCTACCTTGGCCCTTCACCAGCATGCACAGTCCCTTTTGAGCATTAACAAAATTGTACAAAATGGAACTGTGGAGAGTTTAACATAATAACCACGACATCAAGAAGTAATTTCTAGGAGCTTATGCTAGGTAAACCACAAACTGCCTTACTCACTACATCTTGTCATGTAGTAAGACATGTGAAGGAAAAGTTCAAGAAAAAGTTAGTTAAAAGTCACACAAGTTATTTCAAGTTTATGCTGAGACAAGTTGCATCAGATACAATTCACAAGCAGCTTCGAACAAATGTAGAGATCCTCTCTTGAAGGTTGATAGTTTTTGTTTTATGCTTTTTCTTCTGTTTTGTAGGGGAACAGATCAAGAAATAGCCTGTGCAGCCTAGCATCCTCCACCTTATCACTATATAATCTTACAGGGAGTAGGATGCTTGGAAAACAAAAATCCATCTATTTTAATCAACTAGAAATGATTAGCAGAATAACAACTCACTTTTGATTGTAATTAGCAATCACCAATGTCAAGTGGACACTCCCAAACATGTTTTTGAGATTTATAATTGTTTACCCACATCACACACAGCCAGATTCACACATCCAAACTACTTTTGAAAAGCCTTTTGAACTTTCATTCCCCTTTATGTTAAGCTATAACAAATCACCACTCTTCGTACAAACATCATATGACTTTTAGCACATAGGAACAACAATGAAGAAAATATTTTAATTACATATCATAACCAATTCAGACCTAACGTCCTACTCAGCAGACACACTCAATTCCCCATTAAGAAAAAAATATTATATTAAAGCCAAATTTGGAACGCAAAAAAAAACATTATTCAGACTTTTCCTTCTTGATGAATATGATAATTAAATTTAAACTAAAGAAATTTATCTATAATGACCCAAGGATAGAACTTGCCCCTATAAACCCGACTTACAAGAAAAAATGCATGAGAGTTTATATTGCGAGACATCCTCATTCGCCCATCACTGATAAGCCTTTTGAACTTTCATTCCCCTTTATGTTAAGCTATAACAAATCACCACTCTTCGTACAAACATCATATGACTTTTAGCATATAGGAACAACAATGAAGAAAATATTTTAATTATATGTCATAACCAATTCAGACCTAACCTCAATTCCCCATTAAGAAAAAAATATTCTATTAAAGCCAAATTTGGAACGCAAAAAAAAAACATTATTCAGACTTTTCCTTCTTGATGAATATGATAATTAAATTTAAACTAAAGAAATTTATCTATAATGACCCAAGGATAGAACTTGCCCCTATAAACCCGACTTACAAGAAAAAATGCATGAGAGTTTATATTGCGAGACATCCTCATTCGCCCATCACTGATATTAGCCCGATTCACTCATCCAGCGGTATTCAATCACAATACTATTCCCATACATAATACCAATACAATTTAATCATCTAGTACACAGGTTGTCCTTCAGTGGACTCTGTGTAGTCACATGGTGGAACCTACCCTTATACCAACTGTAATGAACCCATGAGTAGAAATTGTCCCTATAAAACCAACTTAAAACAGGTGCTCAAGAACTCATAAACTAACTCAGAATGTTTTCTTTTCTTCTTTTATGTGGAACATTTGCGTTCGGATTATGACCAAACAAATAAAATCAAACTGAATTAGCACTTAATTGACAACTATTTAAAAACGACGCCATAAAGAAAAGCATTAAGAAGCATTAAAATGAGTTTCCAAGCAATGATCTCAAAACCCATTTCAGCTTTCTCACTTTCTTTCACTTTATACACATATGCACACACATCACTGCAAAAGGCTGGTAGAAAAACCAAAACAAATTATTCACACAACTTAATAACAAGAGAAATGGAAGAAAGACCTCCAACGCCCAGATTGACAGTCAAGAGCAGAGGCCAAAGAAACTTGTAACGCCGAGCAAATGACTCCTTTGGGGGCTGAGGTGGCGGAGATGGAGATTGAGTCGCCATTGTCGATGATGATGGTGGTGGTGAAGAAAAGTCTTTCCCTTTATGTTGATCTTGAAACTGTTTCAGCTGTGCTGTTTTTGAAAACACAAGACGAAAGCGATTAAAATACCAAAACCCCAATTATTGAAAGCAAAAAAGGATTCTTCATGTGGTTGAGAAATAGCTGTTTCTGATTTTAAAAAGCAAAAATGATTCGTATGGAACTTGGGTTTTGTTACCTTTCTTGGGTTTGTTGGTGTAGAGCTTAGGATCTTCGCTCATTGTTGCAGGAAGCCTTGATTTCCTTTCGTCACTCGAAAGTCTTTCTTGTTAGACCATACAACAGCCTACCACCATTGAACTCGGGTTAACGGGCCGGGCCGGGCCGGACCAGGCTGATGAAGGGGTTCAGTTCTAGTCTAAGCTCAAACCCAACTTGAAATTTAAGCCCACATGAGCCTTTTAACCTGGGCCCAAGCCTCTCTCTCTCTCGTCTCGTCTCGCGTGTGCCCATTGAACTTTTGTGTTCTTTTCATTTTTAGAAGATTGAGTTTATAATTTTTTAAAAGAAAAGTACATGAAAGAACTTATAGTTTTTATGTATATTTTTTAAATACAAGCAATATTAGGGAAAGGGGAAGAAGGAATCGAACATAGGACCTCAAGTGCAAACACACCATTGATTTATTTATTTCAATTTAAACATATTGTAAATACACTATTTTATTCTTACTTAACACATTGCAAAAAGATCTTGGATTAGAATCCTAGCATCCGTGTAATGTGTTTGACTTTAGTATATTATCACTCCTCTCAATAGGAAATGTTCTAAAAAAAATAATCTTAATCTATATATATAAAGCAGAAGGCAAAAAATGGTTAAACATTCAAAATATCAAAAAATACCCTGGGTTAATGCAAACATTAAGAATTGAAATTATTAATTAAATGGGAATAATTTGGTAAATTCACTTTTTTTCATATTTAAAAAATTAAAATTAAAAGAAAAATCAGATAATGAATCTTATTTTTATGGAATACAACTACCCATTATCTTTTTCAATTCTAAAATAAATTTAAATTTTTTTATAAAAAAAAACTTCTCTCAGTCACGGAAGAGAGACTAGTAACAATAAAGTGTCTTCTTTTTTAGTATTTTCATTAACCCCATAACAATCTGTGAGATTTTGAATGTTTTATCTTTAAGGCTTTATGTATACATAGAAGATAAAAACAAAACCAGAAACGTCACGAACAAACTCTAAAATTCTTCTTCTTTTTTAAATAATGAACATAAGATATTTGTTCTCCTACATCCTTGTCAGTCAGTATTCATACAAGTTTTTCCTGTTTTCTGAACAGAATACAATGTCATTGCCGTATCCAAGATCATCATGAATCAGTTCCACGGACGACCTCCACCATAACCCCGACCGCGATCTCGAAAACCGCCGTGACCTGATAAATTATAAGTGACAACAGAAAACAATTTTAGGAGTCTTTAATTAACCTCTCATCAAAGGAAAATAGACATGCATCCATCATTCCAAAATTAAAATTTCATCACAAACTGTAGTAAACAGATTAAAGAAAACATAGTTCATGCTACCTAAAACATACTGGAAAATGTTTTCTTTCTTTCCTTTTTTTTTTTCCTTGTAGAAGCGCCATATATTTTTGCTTTATTTATCACCAATACCCTATCTAGACACTATCCAATACACAGGGAGAAGGTAAGACAGGGTAACCTAAATATGAAAAGAGGCATCCCCCATTCTATTTCTGTACCATTGACCCACAGTTCTTATGCACCCAAATGCACGTGCATACGTGTCCAAAAAGGTTTTCTCTAGCGTCCAGACTAACTGACCTGAAGGGGGAGGAGGTGCACCGCGGCCCATTGCTGCCAATTCAGGACTGACCTTCTGTCCAGCTTCCTCGAGCAAGGCAATAAGTTCCTTTGCGAACCTAGCATTAGCAGCTGTAAAAAACGTGTATGCTGTTCCTTTTGCCCCAGCTCTTCCAGTTCGGCCAATGCGGTGAACATAATCCTCAAGGGATCCAGGAAAATCATAGTTAATAACAAATTTCACATCCTTCACATCTGCAACCAAATCAAGCACGACACAAAGAGATTAGAAATGAGGTCGAAGACCAATTCATAGGCTAAGTACACTCAAGAAATTATGCTAGGTTAACACACCTATGCACCCCAATGTTAGCAGTTTTTGCCTACCAAAGCCCAAAGGCAAATCCGATGCACGCCAAAACCTTACCTGGCTCAAAGGGAAACAATTATTCACGGGCAGAGATGATTACCACCAAAACCTAAGAGGAGGAAGGATAGGTTTCATATGGAAACCTACCATCCAACCAAACGTGGATGGTAATAGTTTTAAACAAACTAACGTGTAATAAATATTTGTTTCAGTACAATCATGTTGATAACATCCTCATAGGTCAGATCAATGAGAACAGAAAGGACTCGATACAGTCTAAAATTTGGTACAGATGCTTCAAATATGGATGAATAGCCTTATTAATCAGAAAATAGTAACCTTCTTCATGGAGTGGGTCTCATCCCAGATGGGAAACAAATAGAAATTGTTAGTTGGGAAGAATAGCATCTTTCAATAGATAAATAAAAAATTAATAAATAACAAAGAAGTGCAAAAAAAATAAAATATCGTAAAACCATAAAAGATAAAACATAGGAAAGAGCAAAATGAAATGGTGTCCGGGGTGGGGGTTTGACATTTTCCTAAGTTTACACAAAACAAGAATTCCTTTCAAGTCTTTTGACAAACTTAAAAGAAATTATTTCCATACCTAGACCACGAGCAGCAACATCTGTTGCAGTCATTATGGGGCTCTTGCCGGCTTTAAACTCAGAGAGGACCCAATCCCTTTCTGCTTGACTTTTGTCTCCATGAATTGAGAGAGCAGGCCAACCATCCATGCGGAGCTGCCGAGTGATCTGATCACATCCTTTCTTAGTATCCATGAATATCAGTATTCTGCTGCCATCCATGATATCCTCAAGCAACTTTACCAGTCTGTTAAATTGAAAGAAATCAGATATATAACCTGCAGAAAATAGCTCAAGACTAACCATATGAAAGTTAGAAACCATAACAACATAGACTGTAACCTACTTGTTATATTTCTGATTTTCTGTAATGATGTCAACAATTTGGCGGATCGCATGGTTAGCTTTCAAATCTGGAGAACCTATTATCACCTGTTCAACATCCAAAAGGATGTAAATTAATTATTGGCATATTAGTATTATACATAAGAACATACATCCAACAGAACTATTGCAATCACATGATAGAAAGAAAAGAGGGTATTTTATAACTACCAATTTCATGCAGTAACAATAATTGAAGATGACAAAGTGATGCAAAAAGTTGAAGATTATGTCCTAATAGATGAAGAGCACTTCTATACTAAAAGCAAGATAGAGTACTTTGTATGGGTTGTAAAGGAACTGCCTTGCCAGTTGTTCAACCTCCTTTGGCCAGGTAGCACTCCAGTATAATGTTTGACGGTCTGGGCGAATCTGCATTAAATGAAACATTAGAGAACAATGGAAAATTTCAACTAAACGTAAACTATGCGAGAGAGAGAGAGAGAGACAAGAAAAATTCATATTTGCTCATTTCTATAGACGATTAAGGATGCAGCTTTATGCAGAGTGATTTGACCTACCTAGTTTGACTTGACTTATCTGTACTTACATCAAGATACCACAGGGTCTCAGAAGAATCAAATTCATTATTGAGCAAGAGCAAAGTGCAAATGGTACAATTCTCTTCTCAAGGACTGCATATTGGTTTAGCCGAGAAAAAGCAATCAAAATATTAAAAGTAAATATGAATCTAACCTCATAGATACATAAACTTTTTGATCTTCACACACCATATCTTTTCACCAAGACACTGACCCCACATTATCGTTCACATTCTAAAACTTTGCAGCCTGTTTACAGATGTTTGGTAAGGATACCCTATCCTTACACTATCTCTAGTAAGGATAACTTTCGAATGACCCACAACTGTCTCAAGGTACTTAGAGCTCCAAACTGGTAGTACATGTTTTATCTAAACAAGCCTTACCTGGGTTACAAAGTTTAGAATCTATTTTCTATGAAATCAAACCAAGAGTAATAACTTTGGAATTATAACTGCCCAAGAGTTCTTCTGAGCCAAGTTGAAGATTCACTAATCTTTTTCCAGCTTTTAAAGAAATCAGAAGTCCAAATTAACATTGGTGGGTATCAAAAACTACACGAGATTTTATAAATAAATAAAGAAAGGATTTGGAAAGGGGAGCCAAAAATAAGTAATAAATCTTCGTAGTACACATATAAAAGTGGTATATATTCTAAGTCACTTTAACACAGAAATGTAAAATCTCAAACCTGAGAAACAATTTTCCGTATCTGTGGGTCAAACCCCATGTCTAGCATCCGATCAGCCTCATCCAACACAAGGTATGTGACCCTTCGCAAGTTGGTATGATGCGACTCTATCATATCAATCAACCTCCCGGGTGTAGCAATTACAATCTCAACTCCTGATCCAGAAATAGGAATGACATCAACAGGAAGAATAAGAAATTACTGAAACGAGAAATGCTGTTTTATTCACCACCTACATCTAAATGGAGTGATAAGTCATCTTAGCCATGATATCAATGCCCATAACAGGATATCAAGTACATAATCTATGATACATAAAAGGTACAGTAGTACAACAGCAATACCATGTAAAACTAAGTTCGCCACATACCTCTCTGCAGATCACGAACTTGAGGTCCCTTTGGAACCCCGCCATATATGCATGTGCTTTTAATTTTTGAAGACGAACCAAATTTAGTAGCCTCTTGTTGGATTTGAACAGCGAGCTCACGGGTTGGAGCTAAAACTAATACTATTGGGCCATCTCCAGGAGCTAAACAAATATTATAAAATTAAAAACTTATGCCTGACCAATACCAAATCATATTTAAAATGTAAAAGAAGAAATCAATGAAGATTCAAGAACTTAATTGTCTTAACGATTCCATACATAGAATTGGCTGGGCATTGACATGGACAATTGCAGGCAACAGGTAGGCTAGCGTCTTCCCTGATCCTGTTTCAGCAATACCAATGAGATCACGACCCTTCAAAGCCATTGGCCATCCTTGAGCTTGAATTGGTGTAGGTTCAACAAATCCAGCCTTTGTAACTTCTTCCAAAACGTATTCTGCGGCCCAAGAGGAACCATTCCAGTAAGTAGACTTTAAGAAAGAAAACAACGAATCTGAACACATCATATAGGTCATCTCGTTCATTACAGTGTATGTCAACTAATAATGTATGTCAACTAATTTCCAACAACGAATCTGAACATATCATATAGGTCATCTCGTTCGTTACGGTTTTAGGTGAAAGAATAATGTAGCACAGGCATGGCTGGACCTAAACTACTGATAATTGGAAAGTATAGCACCACTGCTCTCCATCAAAATTCTCCAACTAAGTTACCTTTTTTTTTTTTTTTTGGTGAATCATAAAGATTTTCAGGATAGACTAAATATTATATGTTTTCTATAGCATATATTCAGAATGAATCAATGTGAAACCTCAAAAGATAAAAATACATGTTTCTATAAGAAAATACGAAAACGTACCCGGAAACCCAGTGTCATGGAAACTCTTGATCGGCTTTGGAACATCACGGCCTTCAATAGTAATTTCCCTCCGTTGCCTATACTCCTCAACCTCCTTCTCCGACATTCTTTCCACTTCAGGTGACTCAACATAGAAATTCTTCTCGAAAGGTGTCAATCCATCCAAATCAAATTTCCTCGGTGACTCAGCACCATCATAATCCTTCTTGCTTGACGAAGACCGTGCTGAGCCACCGTAGCCGGTCACACCAAACCCCGAATCACTAAAACACCGCAGAATTTACACAAATTTGAGAAAACCCGGTAAATGTAAATGAAACTCAGAAACAAAATCAGTTTTGTCTTGGGGCCACTGAAGAAACACAACCATGTAGCATTAGCAAATGTAAATATGGTAAAATTAAGCGCAGTGTAACAAATGAAATAGACAGAGAGAGTCAGTAGACAGAGAGACCAATTAAATCCACAAACCATATATAATTATCACTTGGGCAAACTTAAACAAAAGAAAATTACCAATCAAATACATATACACATTGTGCAAAGTAACCTATAACTATAAGCATTCATAGATATACACGTATACATACATATATGAGAGAATCAAAGAGGGTTTACCTTTTCCGGTCACGGTAAGAAGTAGGGTCGCCGGAGCGGCTGTCATAGCGGCTCATGACGAAGTGTTGCTGCTGCTGTGCGTCACCCGCTGGGTGAGATTATCACAGGGAATTTTTGAGGGTTTTAGGAGCAGGTTTTCGAACAAGGAAACAGTTACCCAGCACCAAAAAGACCAAAGCTCTCTCTGGTCCTTTCTTCTCTGATTCTCTGCAGCTCGTTGTATGCTAAGTTAAGGGGTGTGTTTCTCAGTGCCTGGATGAGCCACTAAGGATAAGACAAGTGTAAGCACAACCGCCAATGTGGCATTAGTTTCTGGTACTGGAACGACATGTCGTTGTTGCAGTAGGAACTACTGGACCCGGGCCAATATAATACGCTTAAAAAAACCTGGTATAGCCGCCCGGCTATACTATTTATAAATAAATAAAAAGCCCTAGCGATGAGGTGTCAACGTGTCAAAAACCGTATAGCCAGGCGGCTATACTATTTTTTTGGGGAGTATAGCCGGGCGGCGATACTATTTTTTTAAAAAAATTTAAAACCGAGTATAGCCGGGCGGCTATACTGTTCATAAGAAAAAAGCCCCGCTAGGGATCAGCCATGTACGTGTCAAAACAGATATAGCCGAGCGGCTATACTAAAAAAAAAAAAAACCGGGCTATAGCCGCGCGGCTATACTATTGATAAACAAAGACACACCTAGCGTCCTAGTGATTAGTCGCCCATGTGTTAAAAAGAAAAAAAGTATAACCGCACGGCTATAGTATTTATTTATAAAAAAAGAAAAAAAAGAGAGGACACACATAGCAATTAGCCTCTCACATTCATTCATAGTTCATAAAATACCGAATGGGAAAAAATACAAATAAAATACGTACGTGTTTTATTCTGCAAAATTTTGGCACATTACAACTTTAAAGTTCTGCTACTATATTATATCTTAATATAATTTATTTATATTTTTTCATATATATTATTTTTATTCAATATTATGTGTATAATATGTAAATTTTGTGTGTCTTATTGAAAATTTTGTAAAAAATATATGTATTAAACATGAAAAATACATATGTACATGTGCAATACAAGTATTGTACGTTGGTTTTTTTAAAACGCGAATTTAACCAAGTGTTTAAGACGTGTACATAACCTAGATGTATTATTGAAAAATACATACGTACGTGTGTAATATAGTATTAAACGTGAAAGTGCTAATTCTCTATATGGGTAATAACTCTGGAAAAGTAAAATATCAAAAGAGGACAATAAAGACTCGGCTAATAGCCTAATAGTAATGGATAATGCTCTAAACTACTCATGTCGATAAATGAAAAAAAAAAAAAAAAAAAAAAAAAAGGTATTTAAGGAGTATTGCCGCACGGCTATACTATTTTTATAAAAAAATTAAAACAAAAAAAACTCAGTAATGACGTACGGCTATACTTTTTTTATAACAAAAATTTTAAAACAGTGTATAGCCGTTCGGCTATATATATATATATATATATACTGCGCTAGCATTTTGCGCCAACATGTCAAAAACAGTGTAGCCGCAAAAAATTACTGTAGTAAAGCCGTTCGGCTATACTATTTATAGGAAGAAAAAAAGGACCCGCCTAACCTCTAGTGCCCACGTGTCAAAATAAGTACAGCCGGTCGGCTATACTATTTTTTTTATAAAAAAATGTAAAGCGCTCTGCTTTGCTTTTTTAAAAATACACCGTTTATTTAAAAAAAATTACCCGTTGCATTAGTTTATGCTTTATTGATATTAATTCACTAGTTTCAACATAACCAAAGCGGATGTTGAAGAAAGAGAAATTTCACGGTAAATCAATGTGAGAGTTCTTTTTTTTTTCTTCTTTTTTTGTGGGAATGTTTTGCCTTTGATCTAACTCATTCTCTTGAGTGAAACTTGTTGGAGGAACAACAATCAATATTATTCTAATAATTTAATTAAACAATAAATAGAATAATGAAATTAAATATGGCAGTAAATTAAAAACTGACTATTCTTGCAGATAGAGGCTTGCAGAATTGCAATGTCCTTGAAACAGAATTTCACCCCTACTCAGTGCTTGTAGTTCTACAAGCGTTTGCTCCACTATGATACAACTATCTAAATCAAAGTCCTAGTACTAGGGCTTAGATTTCTAGCAAAATCTGTGTGTTTATCTATGAGGCTATACAAGAATAATGATATGAATATTTTATGCGAATTTGATGTAATTGTACACACCTAAGGCTTGTATTTAAATAGAGTGGCTGATACCTGTTCCAAATAAGGACAAAAACAATCAAACAAAAACATTATATGATATTTGAATTTTAAAATTAATTTAATTAATTAATTAACTAATCGGGTTTAATTAATTCACCCTTATTTAAAATTATTTAAAGAAGAAAGAAGGCTACTCTTATCATCTTATAAAATAGTTTAAAATAAAATATAAAAAGTATAAAGAAATCCGGTTCATTTGGATTTTGGAGCTTCTCCCACTCGAGGAAGCAAAAGAGGAGAGGAAGTATGCAAACTCTATCAGTGGCTTCTTCTTCAGCGATGAGTGTGAGAGTAGTGACAGTGAGAGCTTCATTGGATACACAACAAAGACTCTCATACAACCGTAACGCCCCGAGAAAGATACCCAAACCCGAAAGCCCCAGCACTGCTACCGGCACCGCCAAAACCCCTCCAACTGTCACCCTAACTGCCACAACTACCTCCGTTTTTGACCTTCTCAAACGCCCAGCTCAAGGTATTCCATTCACCAATTCTTTCTGTGTGCTCGTTCTCTTCTGGGTTTGTTTGACTTTGCCAATTTTTTGGGTTTTGTGTTTCTGGGTTGCTGAGAAAGTTGAGGATAATATGAGAAAACGTTAGAGAGTACTGGAATTGTTGTGGGTTTTGTTGTTTATGATTATGGGAAATGAAAACATTTCTCAGTTTTCATTTTCTGTTGGGTCCTTAAATGTTTAGTTTGAGCTGCTCATTTCAATACTGATAAAATTGAAAAGGAAATGAGAAAACTTGAGAGAGTGCTTGAATTCTGTTGGTTTGATTAATGAAAAAGTGAGTTTTGTTAACCTAAATTATTGCTCGGTTGTTGGGAAAAATGAGGAAAGTGAATAAAAATTGGGTTCTCAGTTTTCTGTGTTATGCTGTTTTCGTTTCTCAAAAGAATTAAAGTCAGCTTGGATAAGAAAAATAGCTGAGTAAGCACAATTTCATGGGCTTTTAACAAGAATTGCAGGTTTTTGTAAGTCCCGTGTATATATAGTTTTCCTGAATTTAGGTGATAAGCTTGACAAATATAAG
The DNA here is from genome assembly GCF_002207925.1 of Prunus avium. Next base: position 128,907 of record NW_018922342.1, on the reverse strand, counting down.
ATTGAAACCTTCATTTTGTGTCTTAACCGCCTAATTTTTTTTAATAAGTTATTTTTCACGATGTTTTCCCCTATTCCTTTAATACCGATGTTCATATATGAAGCATTTTGGTAATGGTCTTTAGCAATATTATTTTGCAGGGGAACCAGTACGAACTGATGAGTTATACTTGGGCTATGAGCGATGGGTGCCTAGTCCATCAAAGGTACAGAAGCGTCTGCCTAGTCCTCCAAAGGTACAGAAGCCTCGGTCTGTACTCAATGCGGCATCATTAGCTTATATTGGTGATTGCATATACGAGGTGTGTTTCGGTTTCAAGTTAGTTTTGTGCCATTTGTTTTACTCTATGCAATTGCACATAATCAATATTCAGGACGCATGTAACTGTAACTTTTGTATTGAATATGTGCATCATTACAGGACCAAAATCCCCGAAAGATACCATTAGCAATGAGGCATAATATTTTGTTCTGAAGTTTAGATTGATTAGTCTTTAATGTTAAGATGAGTGATAAGCTTCTGTGTGCACATATGGAAGTGCCACCATTACGGTGGAGGCATTTGTATTCAGACACGAAGATGGATTAGTAAGTATCTGAACTGCACACCAACAGGGTCCAGGGATCCCTAGCACAGGAACAGGGGTTCATAAAAATTCAAAACAACATGATCATATTGCAAAAAAACTGTTCTGAAAAATGCAAAGAAATGATTCAACAATGCACCCATGTATGGACATTTTAGTGTAAAAGGTCTAAAGATTATTTAATGCCATATGCAGAATGCAAATCTCTATTTTGATCATTTGGAGAGCATGAGAGAAAAGCATATACCTTTATGGTGCCTAGTTTGCAGTATTATGATTGACATAATTACCCTACTTCTGAAGTTTAACCTTCCTACATGACTTACTGTCACTATTTATGATGCAGCTATATGTTCGCAGGCATTTTTTGTTTCCTCCCCTGAGTATCGAAGAATATAATGATCGTGTGATGGCAGTTGTACGTTGTGAAGCACAGGTATGATATACTGTGCTAATGTTTGTGTGATATAGGCAATGTCATGGAGTTATAAGGATTTTGTTCCCTCCATGCTGATGTGTGTCTGTGAAATTTTGTTGTCTTGCGCTCCCTCGTAGTAATGATGTTCACTATCCAAAGAACTGCATTAGCTTTTAATCTTTTAATAAACCTAAAGATGATTTTCATTACGTCCCACACCACTCAACATCAAAGAAGAAGAAAATAAAATGCTTCATTATTTTGAGGACATGCATCCAGCATCAGTAGTCATTCAGTCCCAGAGATGGTAGACAGTAAATAATAAACTGTGTTACTCTTTCTATTTCAGCTGCCAATAGCTGTCTAGGTGCCTGATGTAGGACACGGGTGAATTGTAGATTTAGGTAGTTTAGCAGAAGCATAAACAAAGAAACAAACAGAAAGTATATGAAAAAGATGTCTTCGCTTCACACCAAGGAGTCTCCAATCTTTGGAAAATAAACTTTTCTTAATATCTCAAATCTCAACATGAATTCCTCAAATTTTGCAATATATTCCACAACTGACATGTTGTCTTGACGAAGAGTTTGCCACTTGTCCAACAAACACTGTTGATAAGATAATGGTACATATTTCTGCTTCACCCTTCTCTTTTATCTCACCCCAATGGATGATTGGTTCTACACCAGCTCTCTCTAGCTGTGCTTCAACATTGGTCCAAAACAATCCAGCTTGACCCACCAATTTTATCTCAGCAAATCTCACCCCTCAAGCTTCATACATGTCATGCCGCCGGTCAAAATAGCGATCCATGGTGGCTAACTAGTTGAGGAATGATTTAGTATTTAGCTCACGGAGCTCACCATCAAAATTAGGAGCGTCAAGTTTCACTGATCTCATCACCTTTTCATCAGGGTCTTGCTCATAGCCAAGATAAAAAAATTTGTCTTTCGTCATCACAATTATACCTCCTATCGTGGTGTCTCTCTACATCTCGATCATTCCTTCTATCATAATGTCTCTCACCGTCTCTATCATTCCTTCTATCATGATGTTGTCGATCATGATTCCTCTCTTCTCCATTCACACTTGCTTCGTCATGTTGATTAGCTGCTTCCATGTCTGCAAGGCAACGTTCCATGAGTCTGAATCAGTCTTCGGATCTAGTGTTTGAATCTGCCACTTGCTTTGATAGGTTTTCCATCATCTGAACAAGACATTCAAAGTCTGTCTCTGGCTCGTCTGTCTTTCCAGGCTTAGTCGGAGCCATCACTCAACACACGGCGTGAAGAACAAGAAATACTCAAAAATTTTGAACCCAAAGAAAACGAAAACCAGGCTCTGATACCAAATTTGATGTAGGACACGGGTGAATTGTAGATTTAGGTAGTTTAGCGGAAGCGTACAAAGGAACAAACAGAAAGTAGATGGAAAAGATGCCTTTGCTTCACACCAAGGATTCTCTAATCTCTGGAAAATAAACTTTTCTTAATATCTCAAATCTCAACCCCCATAATGATTTACATAGAAGGGGTATTTATAATAATATATTTTTAATTTAGAAACTATTAAATTTTTGTTCTTTGCATTTCAGGATGCACTGCTCCAGAAACTTCTGAGTGATAACTTTTTATCAGACGAAGAAAGGTCATTAGATTCCATGCTCAATTGTATTTTTTATTGGTTCTGTATCAGAACTATCATCATAAAATGAATCAAGGATAACTGCAGGATCCCTTCATCATGTGGAGGGTAATTTTTAAAAAAAATTTATGATGGATGTGCTGATATAAAATTATATATTTTTCAAGTGCAGTGGTTGTTATGCTGACTTATGCCATTTGATAATTTTTGCTTCAGGAATGTTCTCAAATGGGGAAAGAATATTGGTTCAGCTGCTAAAACACGCACAAAAAAGCGTGCTGGTGTAGCAGTTTATAATAGAGCATCTTCACTGGAAACATTAGTCAGTGCCCTTGACCTTGTGGTGTCCTTGATTCACTATCAGCATCTGAATTTTAAACTTGTGGATTCCTAAAGGAAGTTGACATCCCTGTTTGGTGCATGTGTCATGTTCCAGTTGATGTCCATTTAAAAGAAAACAAAAACAAACAGACCCACATGTAGGGATTTTGTAGCATGAGACCCTATTTCCTCGGTTTATCCAGAATAATCCATAAAAATGCTGGATGGCCAATTAAAACTACTTTTATTCTTAAAAGAGGAGGTGCTGTTTGTCCTGAAGGCCATTGGCATGTTGGGATTTTCCATAGTACAGTTACTAGTTTCCATAGTACAGTTACTATACACATACACAAATACATATGCACACCTAAGCATACAAGCAGACGTGCATACATATGAATTGTAGTCTATTTTGAATCATCCAGCATGTTCTTGATGGCTATCTAAACCCTAATATTCAACATGCTTGTTTAAATTTAAGATCCTCAAAATGACTTCTAATTCAATAGTCAAGAACTAGCTTCTGTCTTGTTTAACATAAAGTCATCTTGCATGTTTGTAGGTTGGTTATCTCTACCTGACAAATATGGAGCGTTTAGAAGAAGTCATGATTAAGCTGGGATTCTCAACTGATTCTTCTATGCAGTTGATTTCACAGGAGCCTGAGGAGGTAAATGGTAAGTCAACACAAGCCTTTTCCTTTGTGGACACAGTATGCTTCTTTATTTTTCTATCTATTGTCATGCATTTGTTCAACAATCTACTTTACTTCCCTTGTTCTTCTTGGCAGGCAAGCCTCCTAGTTAATGAAGATGGCGCTGAAATCAGGTGTTCTGTTTGTATCGTAAGCAGAAGGCTGCCCCGAGTACAAATTTGTTCAGTTCTAGCGATACTGTAACTGAGAAATGTTGTGTAGGATATAGGAGAACAGTCGCTACTCATTATATCATATGTTTTTGTATTCACATAGAGACAATTTTGAGCAAAATCCTGGGTTTTTGAGCAATTCTCAAATGTCATCCAAGTATTCTTTTTCCCTTTTTATGCATCGACTATGCATGATCACATTTGAGATGGGTACCGGTGATAAAATGAAAAATAGGAGTTGATTTTGATTTGCTTGTTTCTCAGTTTAATTGGGTTTTCAAATTGTATGTACAAATTACAAACCCATTCAGTGGAAGAAAACCCAATTAAAATGAGTTAAGTTGAATAAAAACGACTCCATTTTGGATAAGTTTCATTTGGATTTGGGCCAATTCTCATGGAATTTTATAAACCCTAATTTGCGAAACTACATGTCGTCCAAAATGGCGCCACGCATTGTCAATAGCTATGTCGTTTCCGTGTACTTCCTAAATCTAATTCTAAACCGCTAGATGGATGCTACTTTCGCGTAAGGGACAGTCCCTGGTATCACGGCGGACCTTGGTCTGGGCCTCTCTCTCTCTCTCTCTCTCTCTCTCTCTCTCTCTCTCCGATCGACGTCGTATTGGCCCTGACCCTCTCTGGGCTCAGGTATCGACACAGTTCTACCCTTTTTTCTCTATTTCATTCTGTATCGTTTGGTATATCTCTGTTCTCTTTGGCATGATTTTTGAATGTTTGCCATAAATTTGGTGCATTTGTTTAGATTTGCATTCTGGGTTCGGTTAACTTGGTGGGTCGGATATGAATTTGAGTGTCTTTGCTACGAATTTGCTGAAGCTGTTGGAGAGAGAGAGTTGTTGGTTTTCGGATTTTGAGTCGTTTGGTTAAGTTGGGCGTTTCGGTTCTGCCTTTGGTGGTGTTAATCAATTTGACTCCTTGTATTCTTATGAATTGAGTTGTTTGCATCTTTAGGATCTTTTGTGAAATATTGATTTTATTTCATTTGTTTTGTTGATGTGCTGGATATATAAGCTCATTCTGATTCTTGAATCAACATGGACCTGTGGAGATGCTTGTTGGCCAATTCTGATAAGTTAGGCTACAAGTGCACAAATACAATTTGATATAAGAGGATTTTAGAGACAATTACGTTGGACTCCATTACAGATTGTGAAAACTCTAAGATCGCGAAAACCTCACTCATATACACATATATTATACTAAATGTATGAGCTTTTTGCCACCTTTCCTTCTCCAAGGTCACAAAAACAAATATATATATATCCTTCTATCTTTGATCAGAACCTTAGGGCGGTTCGGCTACCCAAGAGAGTCCTATCTTAGGCCCAGGTGAAGGGAAGCACGTACTATAAAAGCTCCCCATAATATATGTATGAAAGAAAAGAAGCAGCTTTCAGCGCCCAGTTTGAGGTTGTTTAAGTAGGTTGGGTGACAGATCGGCCATAGGAGTACTCCGGGAGATAACCCCGGGCAACAAATGTCGAGCATACGACGATGCCGCCCGTTTTCATTTCGTGGAAGTCCCCGGCAGAGGAAAGGGCTTTGGACTCCACGTGTAGTCGGTGCTCCGTCCCCCAGAGGAAGCCCCCCTTTCTTAGATATTGTGTCTGGAGAGGTGGATAGATAGGACTACTAGTTGCTCGATCAGGACCCTAGCTTTATTTCGAGCCAAAAACAATAAGCGGAATTCTCCCTTGACTTGATCTTAAATTGAATTATGGAATTCTCTCCCAGAGCTGCGGAAGTAAGGCTCTCCTAATGGCTCGTATTCACCTCTTCCCTCGGCTGGAACTACCACTCAAACTAGATCGCTGACAGAAGGAATGTAACTATAAGGGCTTAAGAACTTCCAGGTGATCAAAGTAGATTGGTTTTGTCATTCACTTAGATGGTGCATCTCATATGATGGCTCTTCCCTTGGCTGAGACTGACTCTCGGAAGTTACAGAATGGAATGATGGATGAACTCCTTCATGGAGACCTAGGATTCTAAACCTTAAAGAACTACCTGTAAGTTAAGGAAGTAGTTAAAGCGAAACTGTTAAGGAGTTCAACTGCTTAACCATAGGTTTAAATATCCTCGACCATAGGTGAAAGGATTCGAACCTAAACAGATGCGCTGACCAGACTGCGCTACACCTTGTCTTACCCCACATGTGTTTACTCTTCGGTTGAAGTAATTTTTAGCTAATAGATGGAAATAAAATTACTCACCAACTGTTGGTACATTATTTGATCATATCAATCATATCAGAAGTTCATGCAAACAATAAAAGTATATTTATGCGTTCATCTATTTTTTCAAACACTGACTTTATGAGTTATTCAGGAACGTGTGTAAAAGATCAAAACATACAAGAAGGCACAGCAGAAAATGGCAGACTTAGAAAATTTGCTCTTGGAGGCTGCAGGAAGAACAAGTTCAGCAGGGAAAAGCCGACATTCACATTCATCATCTAGGAGGAGGCGCGGGGGTTCATATTCTGATGGAGGAAGTGACTCCAGGGGTGATGACTCGGATGATGGTCGTGGCTATGCAAGCAGGAAGCCCTCTGGAACTCAAGTTCCTTTGAAGAAGAGGCTGGACCCTACAGAAATGGATGATGAACAGGGCAGCCAGGAAGAAGGTGACTATAACGATAGTGGGTCTGATCGTGGAGGTGACAGCAATGAATCTGATGTTGGCAGTGATCTTTACAAGGATGAAGATGACAGGCGAAAGCTTGCTGAAATGTCTGAACTGCAAAGAGAGCTAATTCTGTCTGATAGAGCACAGAAGAAAGATGACAAGAGTTTAAAGGAGAAATTCAGGCCAAAGTGGGATAAAGGGAAGACCACGCATTCCAGGAAAGAGACTCCACCTCTTCCATCCTCTCGAGTGCGTTCATCAGCCAGATCTGCTGACAGGGCAGCTGCCAAGGATGACGCATTGAATGAGTTACGAGCAAAACGTTTGAAGCAGCAGGACCCTGAGGCTCACCGCAAATTGAGAGATGCTTCTCGAGGAAGTTCTGGCAGTCGAAGTTTCTCACACATGACCAGGAAATCCTTCACTGCAGTGGGTCGTAGTAGCTCTAGTCAGAGTGACAGTGACAGTCAGTCGCATAGTGAAGATGAAGGATCGACAGGGGAAGATCCAATGATGGACAGTGATGATGAAAGGTCAGAGGGACTAACTTTTGATGATATAAAGGAAATTACCATTCGAAGGTCAAAACTTGCAAAGTGGTTAATGGAGCCATTCTTTGAAGAGTTAATTGTGGGTTGCTTTGTGAGGGTTGGAATTGGGAGGTCAAAGTCTGGGCCTATCTATAGGCTCTGCATGGTCCGGAATGTTGATGCTTCAGATCCTGATCGG
>NW_018922342.1:106890-121670 GCF_002207925.1 Prunus avium | reverse complement strand
CCTGATCGGAAGTACAAACTAGAGAATAAAACCACACACAAGTATCTGAATGTTGTTTGGGGCAATGAGAACTCTGCTGCCAGGTGGCAGATGGCTATGATTTCAGACTCTGCACCTCTGGAGGAGGAGTTTAAACAGTGGGTTAGAGAGGTGGAAAGAAGTGGTGGCCGGTTGCCGAGCAAACAGGATGTGCTAGAAAAGAAGGAGGCCATAAAAAAAATCAATACATTTGTCTACTCAGCCGCAACTGTGAAGCAGATGATAGAGGAGAAGAAATCTGCTTCATCAAGGCCATTAAACATTGCGCTTGAGAAGGACCGGTTGAGGAGGGAGTTGGAAGTTGCACAAAGTAAGCATGATGATGCAGAAGTGGAGAGGATCAAGACAAGATTGCAGCAATTAGAAGCACGACGGCAATCACAGGGGAAAGATAGCAAGGCTGTTAGGCTTGCTGAGATGAACAGAAAGAACCGGGTTGAGAATTTCAAGAATGCATCAGAATTAAAACCTGTGAAGACGGGTTTGAAAGCGGGGGAGGCCGGTTATGATCCATTTTCAAGGAGATGGACTAGGTCAAGGAATTACTATGTGTCAAAGCCTGGTGAACAAAAAGGGGAGGCAGAAGCAATTGTTGATGCTGATGGTGCCTTGGCAGATATAGAAAGTAATGGAACAGCAGTGGTAGGAGCAGTACGGGCTGGCATGGCAGCTACTGCAGCGGCTTTGGAAGCTGCAGCTGGTGCAGGGAAGTTGATTGATACGAGTGCTCCTGTTGATTTTGGAACAGAGTCAAATCTAATGCACAATTTTGAGCTGCCAATATCATTGACTACTCTTCAGAAGTTTGGCGGGCCACAAGGAGCTCAGGAAGGATTCCTGGCCAGAAAACAGAGAATAGAAGCAACAGTTGGGTGCCAAGTCCCAGAGAATGATGGGAGGAGGCATGCGCTGACACTTACAGTTAGCGACTACAAGAGAAGAAGAGGGCTACTCTGAAATGCAATGCTCCAGCCAAGCTGCAACGATAGAGGCAACACACATCATCTTCAGCAACAAACTGAATTGGTGGTGCTGGTTTTCAAAGGCGAAGCTTGTTCTTGGAAGTTGAAGCTTTAAATAAATACACTTGTTTCAAGTGGGAGAGACAGTGTGCCTGTGTTCTGGTCTTTTGAGTACTCAGTCAGGTGATGTCATCATAAGAGGTCTTGATTTCTAATTTAAAATAAAAGATCAAAGATCATGTTCGTGTGATTTATTTGTTGGAACTCGGAAGAGATCACAGGAAATGCAGCTTGTGAGATTTGGTATCTGTGCAATGTGGTTCCGTTTTGTCGATGTAATTATAACTTTTTGTTGTGTGGGTTAATTTTTATCTTTACTTCACTTGTTATTCTTGGCAGGCAAGCCTCCTAGTTAATGAAGATTGAACCGAAATAAGCTGTTATGTTCTGTTTGTATCGTAAGCGGAAGTCTGCCCGAATTTGTTTAGTTTTAGCGATACTGTCTGTAACTGAGAGATGTTGTTTAGGATATAGCAGAACAGTCATCTACTCAACATATGTTTTTGTATTCACCAAACGGACAATTTTGAGCAAAATCCTGGGTTTTTATGCAAATCCCAAATGCCATCTAAGTATTATTTTTCCCTCTTTATCATATGCATGCTCGCATTTGATATTGGTGACAGTTATAAGGGCCTGGGACAATTAAATAGGCGTTAATTTTAAAAGAGGGTTTGATACTGGTTTGTATGTTTCAGTTTTTATTTCTCAACTTTTGGACCATGATCCATATGGACACAGTACCACTCTTGGGGTCCTAGCCCATAGCTCAAAACTTATGAACAACTTTGTTAAGTGGATTTTGGGGTTTGGATGATTGAGGTTGAGCCCATGGTCCACCTTGTGGCATTGACCAAGATGCACAATGTTTAGAACATGGGGTGGGAACCAATCTCTCAAGAAACAATCACATTATGGTGAAAGCACGTGAGTTAGGCGAGTTGGTTAATGCGTGTGTTCGTCCCTTGTACTTAAGTTCGATACTCCTTCCCAATAGTTAGAATATCACTTTCTCAAAAACAAAAACAAAAAGACATCATGTTGACAGAGTCGCACAGACATGATTCTCCATTTTCAAAAAATCTTTGAAATTTAGTTCCATTATTTCAAAACCAATATCCTTTATAATTCTACAGCTTTCAGTATTCAGTATAGTGATTGATACTGCTTTTAAATAATAGAGAGACAAAAGTGGTTGCAAGTGCTTTTTTTTCTCCAGTGCCAAAATAATGTCTTAAACTTTATACGATTCTAAACACAAGATTGGTGCAGAGATCTCTATTTGCTTAAAAATAACTTTTTTTTTGTTGAGATATCACTTTCTGAGATGAAGATAGATGCATGAAGAAAACTCATCCATGATGATAAGATCATGAGTATCCAAAAGTTCACCTTTGATTTTACTTGTAAAAAAAACTGCTTGTATCTTATTTATTACCTAATGGTCCCACCATTCTTGTTGATGTGTCATGGCTATCCTTCTAGTACAAATCACTATATTGAAATTGGTGATTTCACATTTGTGATTCTCAACAAGTGCATGCATGTTACTTGCAGCCCAACTATTTAATCAATTTGATTAGGATGCTTCAACTAATGCTATTCAGAATATGAATGTCTTTTGATAAAGAAAACATGCAATTATATTATGGCGAAAATGAAAGACATGGAATGGATTCATATTATATAAAAGAAATTGTTATGGTTGATGATGACGAGTAGGGGAAAGGGACATAACTAATCATCTAATAAATGGATAGAAGTGATTAGAGAACCTTCAATTCTTTAATTAAGCAACCTCTTTTGGCCTACTCTAAAATGAAATATATATGTCAACGGGGTCTAACCCAGTGGAAAAGGATCTTGACTTGCAAACCAAAGGTCTCAGGTTCAAATCCCCACGGCATCATAATTGTGTGTGTGAGAGAAATCTTCATCCCCTGTAGTTTAGATTATCGCTTAATCTCCAAAAAAAAATTATATTAATTAATAAGAAAAAACTTCAGAAGTAAGCAAATTGTCTTTTCTGTTCTCAAATTCTTTTAAGTTAATTCAAACCTAATCTTCTAATCAAATTACCAATTCAATCTGGTACTGCTTGAACAGTAGGAAGAAGAAGGGGATGAGGGAATCATAGGATATAAATCCATGTCATTGTCTTGTGTTAAAACCAAGTAGGACCAACAAGACCAAAAGTTTTGGATCATATGGTGTTGTGGATAGGTGGCCTTGCTCTTATCAAGCAAAAGAATATGTGGCATTACAATCTCAAAGGCTAAGGTGACCCTTTTCCTCTTCTCACTCTTTGCCACTTTGTAGAGTTTTCTTGGCCATGCTGCAGGATCAATATTGATAAAACAATGAGACTTCATATGCAATCTAGACCTCTGGTTTTCATATGCAATTCAGAGTCTCTCTTTAATGAATGGGATGATAGGCCTATCCGCATTAGGGCACTTTGCAGATGAAAAATCTTTGGTGTTCAAACTAAACAAAAAACAAAAAATCTATGGTGTTAAAATGGATAGCTGCTGATCACCATGTTGTTTTGTGTGCATGAGAGAGTAAAGAAGAAACTAGAAAAATGCATGGCATATGGCCAAGAAATTGTGATAAGAGTAGGGCCAGGTTCTTTCAATAAGGATAAGCTTAAATGAATGGCATTCCCATCCTAATTTTAATAGAGACCTTGCTGAAAGAGATTCACTAATTCAAGAACAGTGGTTAATTAGTTTCAATAATTCATACAAGGAGGAGTAGTATTGCATAGCAACCAAACTGTCTGGCTTTGATGATGAAAGGCATGCACTTTTTGAAAGAAAAAAACACTTCCTAACCCTTAATGGTATATATATTGGCATGGTGGTCCAAGAAATTGGTAATTGTTGGCCCTCTTTGTTCCTCAGGGTGAGAGAAACTGGAGTGGTAGGGTTAGCCCATATAAATTTGCAAGATATTTATGAACCAAAAATGCTCAACTTTATTTATCGTCTCCAAAGATCACAAAAACCCCATCTTATATGTGCATATATTATACAAAATGTATGATCTTTTTGCTACATATTTAATGAAATCTTAATGTTGAAGAGATACTAAGATTAACATGTAAGTTTGTAGGAAGAAACATGCTTGTCCCTACACATGTATGTTTTCTTCTAAAGCTTTCAACTTCAATCTCAAATGCTTGAACTACATATAAACATTTCAATGTTCTTACATAAATTCTTGGGAGAGTGGCCAACGGGATCTAGCCCAGTAAATAAGGGGCCTTAATTTGCACACAAGAAGTCTCAGATTCGTGTCCGAAATTCACCTCCCCACTAGTTTAGACTATCGTATCGCTTGTACTAAAAAAAATATTGAGAGAGTGAAAAGGATGCAACACTAGCTAGGCCCAATGACTCTGTTAAGGTAAACAAAGTAAAATTTGTTCATACGATACAAGATAATTAGGCCCACAGATAGTGATCCCTTTTGTACTGGAGTAGGGATTGGGTCCACCAAATCCAAGGACCAAAATGTTGATTGGTATGTGACTCTATGGCAATTCATTCATAAATAATAAAGATAACTTCAAAGTTTTTGAAGTGGCAAACTCATCCATAAAAATAGTGCACAAACAAACACAATACACAATTCCAAATGATATACCATACAAAACAATTGTGTGCACGAGATTTTATAAGTTCCTCCAAGATACAACATTGCGTGATTGACGGATTATTTCAAATGTTATAAATTTCACCTATTCATTGACAACTTGACATTATAAATTACATAACATACTAAATTAATTGTAAATTAAATATACATTCTTGCTATTTTGTTCCTCTTCTATTTCGTTTTAAGCTTCATCCTTGTTGTCAAACTGTTGCAATGGATTAAGTCTGTGTTGTCTCGTGGTCCCATTTCTTCTTCTGTTAATGGGTCACACTCACACTCATCAACTTGCCTCATGGTTGTGCTTCTTTGTCTCTTTTCTTTTGTCATCCTCATGCATCTTGCTGAATCAAGAAAATTAATTTAAGAAATAAAATACGAAAAAAATAAAAAGGTATATGCAACTTCATCAATACCACAGCCTACCCAAATTGAGAGGGATTTTTTTTTGGAGAAATTCTAGAATTGTATTCATAATTCAGTCACTAGCCACAAATGGCCATTACAATAATCGAGCGATTTAACATCAAAATTAAGACAATTTGGTGCGCCTCACTAATGATCACGCAAGATCAAAGAAACTCTAGCATAGGCATCCCAACTAAGATTGCAAATTTAGAATAATAAAAAAGAGATAAAACTTGAAAATACTGAACGAAAAGGGATTAGATGATGAGCTAGACTTTTTCTTCTTTTTTTTTTATAACATAAGACGTTGATCATCTTGATTTCAAATGTACACGCAAAAAATTCCCCCAAAGTTCACCATTACTTTGAGAAACATGGGCCTATTTGTTCATGGTCGCTTCAAAGGCAAAATGGATTATATATGGCCCATTAAACCATAGGGGACCCTGCAGTTGACAAAATTATGAAGCACTTGATTAATTAAGGGAAATCTAGGACCCACTAAATTACCAGAGAATATAAGAAGAAGACTAAAAGTCATGGTGTGATGGGGACCTTTTGGTCCGTAAATATTTAAATTTGCTACATTGGTGTAAAGCTGTTGAGAAATGCATGCCAGACAATCAAAGGTACAAACTTTAAAACATACAGTGCCCAAACAAAAAGGACTGAAAGTTGAATTTCTATGCAACAGGGATGCAATTGTCGCGTTATATTAAGTGAATTACGCATTGTTATGTGTTAAAATGTATAACAATACGTGATTGGTTTAAGATGCCGACACAATAACATTCCCGGTATCGGTAAATATTTGTCACATGAAATACAAACAATAGAGACTTACACATACTGTCAGTTTCTTTGAGTACATTTTTGTAGTTAAACTCATCCACCTTCACAATTCTGACAGTCATTCAAAATTTGTCCAAGCAAAAATTTAAAAAAAACTGGACCTGTCACACGTTAGACTTTGCAGTTCTTTTTTTGTTTTTGATAATGCATTTGGTGGGATTCACATATAGATCTTAACAACCCTGCTTTGCTTGTATGAAACTCCAAATTTAGGTTTTGGTTTTGGTCCCTGATATGTCCCAATCCAAGGTTGTTACATTATTCATAATTATATATGATTTTCCAGCAAGCGAAGAAAATCCAAATTCAAAGACTGCAATTCACATGTTCACAATTATTTGTAGCATTGTACAATGATTCCAAGAAATTCTTAGTTGGATTCATGCTTGGGTTTCTTCCTCACTATTTTCACACATTTCTCTTTCTCCATTCACAACTAATAGTATAGTAAGTTATGTTACAGATAATAATTCGCATACACGTACGTGAGTGATTGTCAGTTGTTGATAAACATAAATTTCGTCGACCACCTCACGATCAGATATAGTCAACCTCCTCAACAAGTGATGGGGTCTATGGTGCATGTGATTTTGGGATTAATGTGGTGTTCAATAATTGAGTAATTGACAATGCATATGCACATGAGCCCTAGCAACTGAGGGTGGAACATGTTTAGAGAATTCTTGTTTAGGTTATCAACCAAGCAATAATAGTTGAAATGAAAGGCCTCCTCCATCCTCCCCCCTCCCTCCTGAGCTGGCCTTTACATGTGTTTTTAAGAATAGTGGGGTCAAATTTATAATCTCCCAGCTAATCTAATCATCTATGCTAATAAAGTTAAAATATCAAATCGACAAACCGTCCATATCTATCCGTACCCATGCCATCTTATGTTTGTGCTTCTAAGTAGGTTTAAAATTGTGCCTTTTTGGTATGAGTAGGTTAAGATTTTTTAATTAATTTATAATAACATATTCACAGTTTACTTATTATTATTATTATTTTTATTATTTTTCATTTTAATTTTTTTAATACAACTAATAATCTAAATTATAAAGGAGGAGAATTTTACACACACAACTATGATGCTGTAGGAATTCGAACTTGAGACCTTTTATATGTAAGTCAAGACCCTTTTTTACTCGACTAGACCGCATTGGCTTGATCAAAGGTACAAACTTTAAAACATACAGTGCCCAAACAAAAAGGACTGAAAGTTGAATTTCTATGCAACAGGGATGCAATTTTCGCGTTATATTAAGTGAATTACGCATTGTTATGTGAAAATGCTAAAATGTATAACAATACGTGATTGGTTTAAGATGCCGACACAATAACATTCCCGGTATCGGTAAATATTTGTCACATGAAATACAAACAATAGAGACTTACACATACTGTCAGTTTCTTTGAGTACATTTTTGTAGTTAAACTCATCCACCTTCACAATTCTGACAGTCATTCAAAATTTGTCCAAGAAAAAATTTAAAAAAAACTGGACCTGTCACACGTTAGACTTTGCAGTTCTTTTTTTGTTTTTGATAATGCATTTGGTGGGATTCACATATAGATCTTAACAACCCTGCTTTGCTTGTATGAAACTCCAAATTTAGGTTTTGGTTTTGGTCCCTGATATGTCCCAATCCAAGGTTGTTACATTATTCATAATTATATATGATTTTCCAGCAAGCGAAGAAAATCCAAATTCAAAGACTGCAATTCACATGTTCACAATTATTTGTAGCATTGTACAATGATTCCAAGAAATTCTTAGTTGGATTCATGCTTGGGTTTCTTCCTCACTATTTTCACACATTTCTCTTTCTCCATTCACAACTAATAGTATAGTAAGTTATGTTACAGATAATAATTCGCATACACGCACGTGAGTGATTGTCAGTTGTTGATAAACATAAATTTCGTCGACCACCTCACGATCAGATATAGTCAACCTCCTCAACAAGTGATGGGGTCTACGGTGCATGTGATTTTGGGATTAATGTGGTGTTCAATAATTGAGTAATTGACAATGCATATGCACATGAGCCCTAGCAACTGAGGGTGGAACATGTTTAGAGAATTCTTGTTTAGGTTATCAACCAAGCAATAATAGTTGAAATGAAAGGCCTCCTCCATCCTCCCCCCTCCCTCCTGAGCTGGCCTTTACATTTGTTTTTAAGAATAGTGGGGTCAAATTTATAATCTCCCAGCTAATCTAATCATCTATGCTAATAAAGTTAAAATATCAAATCGACAAACCGTCCATATCTATCCGTACCCATGCCATCTTATGTTTGTGCTTCTAAGTAGGTTTAAAATTGTGCTTTTTTGGTATGAGTAGGTTAAGATTTTTTAATTAATTTATAATAACATATTCACAGTTTACTTATTATTATTATTTTTTTTGTTTTGTTTTTGTTTTTAAATTTTTTTTAGTACAACTAATAATCTAAACTATAAGGGAGGAGAATTTTATAGACACAACTATGATGTTGTAAGGATTCGAACTTGAGACCTTTTATATGTAAGTCAAGACCCTTTTTTACTCGACTAGACCGCATTGGCTTGTTTATTTACTTTTGTTGGTATAAAAATTACCGCAATGCAAATTGCAATGGGGTAGGTGGTACAATTTCAAAGGAACCAGTGGAAGACAGGCAATTGATCGGATGTTTCTAATCTCCTATATATATGGCCTTGACTTTTGCCCCATCCTGGACCCACCATCATTATCTTGCATTCGTTAATTAAATATTTATGGAAATTCAAATTTCTAATTGTAATTCTAAATGGAAAAATTATTCAAGTTTTCTTAATATTGAAAAATAAATTAAATAAAAATTTCCCCCAATTTTTCATGTGAACGAAAGCTCTGTGTGTGTCAATTGCATGAGATAAGTCAATGTTATGATCGTGTCGCATCCAATAACAACAATGAAATTATTATAATAATGCACGTATAGAAAAGGATTAGGTCTAACTAAGAAATACAAATGGATAATTATGCAGTTTAATTATAAAGATTGGTGATGAAGGTCTTTCATTCCAGGCATGTTCAGATATGGGAATAAATAAATAAAATGCATGAGCTACATATTGGTTTTTTTTTTTTAGAAAGAAAGAAAGAAAATTCATTTATAAATCATGAAAATAAAACATATTCAACAAGAAAAGAGGTCGGCCAATTAGACTCCGTTTCTACTCATGTTACATCATTTGAGCAATTTAAAGCAAATCGTACAAGAGAATGCATGAGTTAGGGTCATTCCTATTGTTTTGATGCTGAAGGAAGAAGATGGGAATTTACTCTTTTTATATTAGTTTTATTTTACTTATTTGTTTTTAATACAAGTGATAATCTAAATTATTGGGAATGAAGTTTCTCACATACACGCACAACTAAGATGCCATGAGTATCAAAACTTAAGACGTTTTATCTGCAAATTAATGTCCTTTTTCATTGAGCTAGACGCTTTGTGGTGGCTAGGGCCATTGACCCTTAAATTGGAATTTTACCATATTGTTTGGGCTAAATGGTTCTGTCTATGTGTAGGGTTTGTTGCCTATTGGGAGTAAATGTGTGCTTGATTCATTGTCCTAAAAAAGCCACCTCTACAGGGAAAAGGACCATATGGCTAAAGGATGTGTGTGAGCCACTAGTTACTAATCGGTTTTGAAGACATTGACAACTATCGACCACTACATTGACATAGGAACACATGATCCGGCACATAAGTTTAGACCTTAGATATTTTAGCAAGGCTTTCCACGCATGCACGGTTATGCCCACTCCAATGTTGATTTCCATCATCTTCATCTACATAATTACACATGCTATATCTTTTGCTTTCAAAGATAAGTAAGAGACAACTTGTTAGTGAAAGCGGTTCGATTGTCTGATACTTTTTATTAAGGGACATTTTGTGCAGTCCCATTCTGCATTATATTTCAATAATTCAAACTATCCTTCTTTCAAGTATTCATTTATAAATCATCCTTACACTAATCGGTTTTGAAGACATTGACAACTATCGACCACTACATTGACATAGGAACACATGATCCGGCACATAAGTTTAGACCTTAGATATTTTAGCAAGGCTTTCCACGCATGCACGGTTATGCCCACTCCAATGTTGATTTCCATCATCTACACATGCTATATCTTTTGCTTTCAAAGATAAGTAAGAGACAACTTGTTAGCGAAAGCGGTTCGATTGTCTGATACTTTTTATTAAGGGACATTTTGTGCAGTTCCATTCCGCATTATATTTCAATAATTCAAACTATTCTTCTTTCAAGTATTCATTTATAAATCATCCTTAAGAAACAAAATTATGTAAATTGTAAATCATTATGGTGTGTAGTTGTGATGAAACAATTAGACAAATGCTTCTTTTAAAAGAAACATTAAAATGATTGTGTTATAATCAAATGCTTCTTTCAAAATTAAACTGTCGAATCATTGAAATACAATGTTGAGTCATGTATAAACTCCATAGTCCACTAGGGTATGTTGTTTGTGTGAAAGGGAAGTTTGAAATTTGAAAAGGTCCCGTGAATTTTGAGAGACAGAGATATTTTTTTTTTCTTGGGGTAAATAAAAAATTGAAAATATATTTGACAGAGACATGGATTGTTCACTTTTTCATTAGGATATTGGATATATATTCGCACTAACCAAAAACAAACCACACATGACGAGTGTACACGACACAGCAAACACATCCCCTAATGATTCGGCTTTCAGCGCCGCACTGTTTTATCTCCTCACTCAATGTAAACCACAATTGTTGCTTCAAGGCTCATTCAACTTAGCATATTAATTATAAATGATGCGTGTCGTTTTTGTACTTCTCCGTCGTATTGCTTGTCACGCAGCCCGTAAAGTTACTCTCGTTGATTCCATGACCAAAAAATATTATTTCGGCTGTTCTTTTGTCACGTCCTGTGAAGTTTCGAATTTTCAACAAATGTAAACTTAATTATGTGACGTGTTAAATATCGGAGTTTTGTTGAGAGTATTAAACCACATCGACAACATATAACTTAAGATATATTTGAGCATCTCTGTTTATTTAAGACAATCATTGGATTCGTATGAAATGCTAACTTGAATTTCAGATTATTTAGCCCTAAACCAAACAGACAGCTAAAAGTTGAAGTATTTAGGTTTGTTTTGTGCCGTGAGACCGTGAGTGCATAAAAGATGGCACGGGACAAGTATTGCAGAAAGACACTCGCATGTATTTGAAAGAAAAACAGGGTTACGAATCTCAAAAACTGAAAGCTGTTTGGCTGTTTTGTACTTTTTAAGGCTTCACGCAATTCGGTGCAAAGTGGAAAAACTGTCCCTCCCAATTTAATGGCGGGAAAGAGCTCAGCCAAAAGCCCTAGTTTCATAATTTCATTGGGCGTGTGTGTATATATATATATATATATATGGTCATGATCTTCTTGGCCACTTTTGGACTCTCTCACACATTGTATTTTCTAAATCGTCATCAAAAACACAATTACGAGATATTTAATTGCGATATCTTAACATGTTATGTTGTTAGATTATTAATTTTAGTTTTTATTTTAACGAATCTGAACTTCATTTTATTAATAATTTAGATTGACAATCTAACAATAGATTTGTTTATCTCCATTTTGTGGAGCACAAATGATTAACTAATGTATATATATAACTCACTTCCTACTACTTGATCATATTCTAAATTAGCAATGATCATAAAGCTTAGCATCATTTTGCCAATTGCCACCCAAATTGGAAAAAAAATATTCCTTTCTGGGTCGGTAATTAAATATTAATGTAACAATTGGGTAGGGGTCATGAAAGGCCATGATGGGCATTGCATTTGCAAGCAACTCTCTCTTGCAAGAAATATCCCCTCTTCAGTGTCCTTAAATTATATTAATTAGTTCATTCACTTTCTTCATGCTTCTTCAAATTATATTAATTAGTTCATTCATTTTCTCATTTGCCTTTTTATTCATTTTAAAAAATCTCTGCAAACGGAGTCTAGCCCAATGAAAAATGGTCTTGACTTGCAAACCAGTGGTTTCATGTTCGAATCCCCATGAAATCTTGGTTGTGTGCGTGAAAAACTTTCATCTCCTGTAGTTAAAACTATCGCTTGTGCTATAAAAAAAATATCTGAAAATATAGTATAGATTTAACTGAACAGGAAATTTCTGCACCATATGTTTGAACTGTTGCAGGAAATGAAAGTTCCATACTGCATCTTATATGATAATATAACAATTATTGCATACATAAAATAAAATAAAAAATTTAAAAATTTAAATGGAAGTCATATTTTAATATACTCAACATAAGAAAACGCGTTATTGTTTGGTTTTGTGATCTGATGTTCTGATTCTCCTCCACAGTCAGCAGCACAGAAGCTAACATGCATAGAATAGAAAGAAGAAAACAACAAAAACATTTTCCTATTAAAAAACAAGGCACGTACATCCAATTAATGGAAGTGAAAAGGCAAAAATACCCTTCATGAAATAGCTAGCTAGTCTTCTAGAAGCTCATATAAATAATTATAAGTTTAATTAATTAAATTTAAGACGATGTTAATTAAGGGAAGTAGGTGTTTATTTATTTATTAAATGAATAATGCATGGTGGATTGGTAGGAGTGGAGGAAGAGGAGTGCATGCAATGCAAGCCCCTTTCAATCTTTTTGTGACTTTTGCTTTGCTTTGCTTTGTTTGGAGGACTCTTAACAGATGTACTAACAATATATGTCATTATAAATACCTTTTATAAAAGTTCTTTGGCTCTTTTTCTTTTATTTTCTTTCTTTTACTTGCACATTCCGGCAAGTAAGCCATCGCTATTTCTTTGTTTTAATTGGTGTCTGAAATTGAAATTTTTCCACATTTTAATTGGTGGCAAAAAGAGAGAGAAAACTAACCACCAAGTAGATTAGATTAGATCAGTCAAATCTAGTCACATTTTATTACGAAAATATGTGTTTCTGATTTATTTAAGAATCAATTTACGAGATTCTAGAGTAATATTTATAGTCGCTGAAATAAATCAAATGTCAAAAAATAAATTTTGAATCTAAAAATATATTTGTTGTTATCGAAGTTAATTGATTTAGAAAACAAATATTTGTAATTTATTGCTAATTCCTTAAAATTATTGGGGAAAAAAAGGCATAATTATTTTAGTTAAAACTTGCTTTCATAAGAATTTTGCAGGAGAATAAAACTAACCCTCGAGACATAATTATGCCCGTGCAAGTCTTGTTGCAACTGCAAATCTATGGAGCTCCAACTTTTGTTACTTTTTGTTTTTCATTTCTTCCTTACATAGATTGAGTGGATTAGAAGACATGGCAAGAAGGTTGGTTAAAAGCAAAAGCCATTATCTTTAAAGGTTTTCTCTATATATAGTTGCCCACAAATACATGATCATCATTGATTGGTATATGAGATTTATCGTTATCAGTCATCCGTATACGTACGGATAAGCGACTGAAGTCCGGCACCATTGAAAGTCTAAACATACTTTTTTTTAATTGAATTAAGAGAGTATGCAAAAGTGGTTCATAAGTACCGGTTGGTAGACGGTAGTTGCATTTGAAGCAATCTGCTAGGAGTTGCAAATTAATTCTTGCAATAAAAATCGTACGTTCCATCTTTGTATTAGACTTTTAATGAACTCTAGCTATATGCTGTACTTCTCAACGCCATGACACACTTTTGGTTACAAAAACATGTCTTACCAACTTGATTATCAATAGCCACATTGATTTTGAGATATTGTGTGTGTGGGAACAACAATGCCTTGAAACTTATGCATCAACCATAGCAATCATCACCATCTTAATCATTATTTGATCAATATTGGGACTAGTTAAGAACAACGTTTAACAATCCAATAATCATCAACATTCTTCTTGATTAATAACCATCTCCAACCGTAATCAATAAACTAATTATTATATGGAAATATTTTTTATAGAGAATATTTGAATCCCCTAATATTAAAAGTTCACGAATTTAAGGTTTATCATTCACATAATTATACATGTTTTATAATTTAAGTAGGCTCGTAACGTCACATCAGCATGTCACTTGGTGTTTCCGTCATACATAAAAAAATTAACTATGATATTAGAGTAATTTTTTTTGTCACAAATTTTTCGCAATGAAAAGTCCAAGGTAGTCTGCTGGTGATTCTCAAATCCAAGTCCGTGACAAAATTTACAAACAAATTTTTCTAAGCATAGTCGAAAATCAAAGACCAAAAAAATTAACGTAATTGCCAAGAGAGATGCTTCCCTACGCGCCTAACCAACAAGTGAATAGAACTTCCCAATATACACCCAAAAAATCAACCAATTGGATTCCTTTGGAAAAAAGAAAACAATTTGATACGAGTTCCTTTAACAGTTACTTTAAATAGAAAAACACAAAATTTTTTTATTTTATTTTTTATTTTAGTAAGTAGTTGAATTTGGTGTTTATTGTTCACGCGCTTTATATGTGAGTGGGTCGAAAATCTACAAAACAAACATAAAATATCTCGGCCGATATATTGGAAACCGACCGTATCGGGATTGAGTTGAGAATCTTTGTGTTATAAAAAGAGAAAACGACCCCATGAAAGCAAACAGCCAAACAGACCTTTAACCCTAAATTACAGTTTTCTAATACTTGCCATTTGTTTTTTTTCCCCTTCCTTTCAGACCAAAAAACAAAAAAAAGGAAAATTAATATTTTTGTTATAAAAACTTTTTATTGATTGATAAATTATTTATTTATT
>NW_018922342.1:0-106726 GCF_002207925.1 Prunus avium | reverse complement strand
GTTATGTCTATGGACACGTGTCAAGCATTGAGGAGGGTGGTGATGGTACACCTATTGTTAAAGTGGTGCCATTGATCAATTGGGTAGAGCTCCTTGTTTAGTGAGTGAGGCCAAAATTGTGGGTCCCAAAGGCCTTGAAATGGGGCCCACTCTCACTTTCAAAGCCTCCATACTTCAGTGTTTATAAGCAGCTACAAAGCGCCTTCATTTTCGCACACTAATTCACACTTACTGGCAAACAACTGCACTAGTCTGAAAAAAGCACAGCCCTTAAATCTCATTTTCCTTTTTTCTCCCATTTTTTCCCAGAAAGAAAATAAAGAAACCTCTCAGACAAAGGAAAAGGAAGACATAAACCAGCTGGGTTACCTTGTCTTTCTCTCCGTCACCAAAAGAAGCATATAATAAAGTGGCAGAGAAACAAAGAAAGAATAATATCAGCAAAAAGGCCATTGCTCTGGTGGTGAGCTGAAAGCTCAAATTTGCTAGGTTTTTGTGTATGGGGTTGAGGCTTGTAATGTGGAATGTGCTAGTGCTCCTGGTGGTGTTGTGTTCATGGGTTGGTTCTGCAAAAGCCTCTGTGTCTTATGACTCTAAGGCTATTGTCATTAATGGGCAGAGGAGGATCCTCATTTCTGGATCTATTCACTACCCAAGAAGCACCCCTGAGGTAATTTTATACAAATGTGCTTCAAGGGTCTCTTCAAGTTTCTGTCTTTTCACCTTCTTGCTCTCTCTAAATTCTTTTCTCCAGCTGGGCACCTCTATCTTCACATCCTCATCCTCTTTTTTCTTTTTCCTGGTTGTAAAATTACTTAACTTCAGTTTTGGGTTTATTGTTTTGCTGTCCTTAAGTGCTGGGATTTTTTGGTTGGTTGCAGATGTGGCCAGATCTTATTCAGAAAGCCAAGGAAGGAGGTTTGGATGTGATTCAGACTTATGTTTTCTGGAATGGGCATGAACCTTCACCTGGCAAAGTAATTGACAGTGACACCTTATGTTTTTGATGCTTTATTTTCTGGCCATGCAATTACACATTGCAATTTTTTTTCTTAATTTTTATTTTAATTATTTTGCAGTATTATTTTGAAGACAACTATGATCTGGTCAAGTTTATCAAGCTGATTCAGCAGGCAGGCTTGTATGTTCATCTCAGGATTGGTCCTTATGTTTGTGCTGAATGGAACTTCGGGTAATAATTATGAAATTTCTAAAAATAGGAAGATACCTCATCTCAGTCCAGTTTAAAGCTATGAGATTATAACAAAATTAATTGCTTCAATTTTCAGGGGATTTCCTGTATGGCTCAAGTACATTCCTGGTATCCAATTCAGAACAGATAATGGGCCTTTTAAGGTTCGGCATTATCATCCGTAGACCTGAAGTTTCCTTTTACATATATAATACTTATTTCCACTGACTACATTTGTTTTCTGAACTACCATTGTCAAGGCTCAAATGCAAAGGTTCACAACAAAGATTGTAAATATGATGAAAGCAGAAAGGTTGTTTCAGTCTCAAGGTGGTCCAATAATTCTATCCCAGGTAGCCAAAGTACACCATTGTAGTATTTCCTTGAATCCAATCTGCTGCTTTTAGTTTTCCTCGCAAAAAATTTGCTCGAGTTTTCCCAATTTTGTCACACAATTTGATGAATGGAGCTAGTAAACTGACAGAAGTATCTTCTACTATCAACTTCTGTGACAGATTGAAAATGAGTATGGACCCATGGAGTATGAACTTGGTGCACCGGGTAAAGTCTACACTGACTGGGCAGCTCATATGGCTTTGGGACTAGGCACTGGTGTCCCCTGGGTCATGTGCAAACAAGATGATGCCCCTGATCCTATTGTAAGAGACTTTTTTGTTTCTTCACCTTTCTTCCCTGTCATGTTCTGGAACCCATTTGTGTGTTCCCTCATTCTTAGTGGGAAATAGTGTGTTGTCTCCGAGTTAGTCATGGTTTATATGAATGATGATTCCTCATTGCACATGGCTAAGCTTTGCTCTCTTTCTCTCTCTCTCTCTCTCTCTCTCTCTCTCTCTCTCTCTCTCACACTCCCGTAGGTTACAGTAATTCTTTATTTCTCTTGGCCCTCTTTTTGTAATGATTGAATGGTGGCCAATGGCCATGTCTCTTTTTTAAAATTATATTCATGCCCTTTTCAACTTGGGTTGGTGGTGCTGTATTACTAAAACCTTTTCTTATCTTGGAGATGTTGGAAATATGTTTGTTTTGTAACCTGATTTGAGAGTCATGACTTTGGTTGAGCTTTCAGCTATTAAGTATATATTTTTTCATTTTCCTCGGTGCTACTTGTTATTCCTTCTTGTGTGTGTGTGTGTGTGTGTGTTTTATTCTCTCGGTTTCTTATTTTCCTAATAAATTTTATCTCAACAGATTAACGCATGCAATGGGTTCTACTGTGACTACTTCTCTCCAAACAAGGCCTACAAACCAAAGATGTGGACTGAAGCCTGGACTGGATGGTACTTTTTCATGCTTGTCACCTTTAATAGGAACCAATTCCTGTATTTGTACCACCTACCTAAGGATTATAGGTAATAATAGCTCATGGGTTTCTTCTCATTATACTTGATCTGTATTGTTTTGCAGGTATACTGAGTTTGGGGGTGCAGTTCCTTCCCGACCAGCTGAGGATTTAGCCTTTTCAGTTGCGAGGTTTATACAGAAAGGTGGATCATTCATTAATTATTATATGGTAAGGTTATTTTCTGGAAGTTACTAAGTGAAATCAAATTCCTGAACATGTCCAGAAAATGTAATTTACATGTCTTATGATTCCAGTACCACGGAGGAACAAATTTTGGCCGAACAGCTGGTGGCCCTTTCATTGCTACTAGTTATGATTACGATGCTCCCCTTGATGAATATGGTATGTGCAAAGGATTTGAGTTCTATAAGTTATTAACATTTGACTTTGTGCACTCTGAATATAAACTCTCAAGTATATTATAATTTTTTTTGGTTTTTTCTAGCTTCTATAGTGAGAAAAGGTGGGAATTAAGTTTAAATTCCATATTCTCTATGCCTGATGTATCATACTGTCAACAAGCACCCTTTGCCAAATGACAGCCAACTGCGTGCTTGTCACTTTCACCATATGGCAAGAGCCAAGAGGGCAAGCCAGTTTATCATCTTTGCATTTCAGTATATTAATGATAGTGTCCTACCATTTTGTGATGTGGTCTGTTGTGATTGGCGACGTTATTGTCATTGAAGTGACTAGATAGAAGCTGAACTCTGTTTAACGGGTGGCACCTGATATCTGGTAACAAGAGATTGACTAACAAGTGACTGCAAGAAGCATATATACTATCTCTTTGAAATTTAGTCATAAAGTTCCCCTTTTCTCCCTGTATAAAGGTTGATTGCCACATACAGTTAGCCATCGAAGAACTGGGAAATAAAAAAAAAGAAGCAAATTTGGATGCACATATTACTCCGTCTTGCGTGGACCTTCCTCTGAGAAATGATCAAAGGACATTTCTGGATTTGAAAATTATATATGTTTTTGTATTTATATATATATATTTTAGTGTATTTGATAGGTTTGGCATCTGAAGGGCCATATAAACTAACCCTAATTTTATCTGGCAGCTTTTGTTTCCCCTAAAGTAGTTTCAAGTTTAAAATGGATGAAATAAATCTGTAAAGATCCATATTTTTGCTTAAACATGACAATACCTTCCTCTTTCTTTATGCAGGATTATTAAGGCAACCTAAATGGGGCCATCTGAAAGATCTGCATAGAGCAATAAAACTATGTGAACCAGCTCTAGTTTCTGCAGATCCCACTGTTACACCACTTGGGACTTACCAAGAGGTTAATCTACTTAAGATTCTCAGAAATTTTGGTATCCTTTTTCATATTGATTTGGATGATAACTAACCTGCTGTTACCATGGTTTATAGGCTCATGTATTCAAATCGAAGTCTGGAGCATGTGCTGCATTTCTTGCAAATTACAATCCAAGATCATTTGCAAAGGTGGCATTTGGGAACATGCATTACAACCTGCCTCCATGGTCTATTAGCATTCTTCCTGACTGCAAGAACACAGTTTATAACACTGCAAGGGTGAGTTAAAAAGCTTTTGATAAACTGCAGTGTTGTCAGGATGGATTTGGAGCTACATATAATGAATGTCAAGTTGCTGAAATATTTCTAGCTTTAATAGATTGTTTAAATAATCTACCTGCTAAAAAGATATTCTGAAAATTGTATTCATGTAGATATTGTACAATGAGAGTTGATTTTCACATGATATTCATGATTTAGATTATCTGTATTTTTGAGCTTCTGTTCTGCATGTATTCCTTGATGCAAAGAAATAAAAGGGATATCCTTTCTAGATTTTTTGGACAATAAAAATTATGATGTTTCACAAATATATGTGTACAGGTTGGTGCTCAAAGTGCACAGATGAAGATGCCCCGTGTTCCTCTGCATGGAGCATTCTCTTGGCAGGCTTACAATGACGAGACTGCCACTTATGCTGACACTTCATTTACCACAGCCGGGTTGTTGGAGCAGATAAATACCACTAGAGATTCCTCTGATTATCTGTGGTACCTAACAGAGTGAGTAACATATACCCGTTCAGTCTTTTTCCATGAACATTTTGTCTGAAGCAAAATACCTGTGACATATTTATATGAAATTCCCATCTTATTCTCTTCCCTTTCCAGTGTTAAGATTGATCCCAATGAGGAATTTTTGAGAAGCGGAAAGTATCCTGTACTGACGATCTTATCAGCTGGTCATGCTTTGCGTGTTTTCATCAATGGTCAACTTGCAGGTATGCAGCTTATTGCTGGTTTAAAGTGTTTCTGGTCATGCAACTTGAACAAAGTGGTCCAATTCTATCATACTAAACAATAAATTGCTTGTACTCTGTAAAGTGAAATATGATCCATAAGTTTGTACAACACAGTATGAAGTATTCGCTTTACGTTATAATTTCAGTATTTGCCCTTGATCCAACAAGTAACCAAAGTATATACATATAAAGAACTATTTTCTGTTCACACATGCTAATTGATTATTTGATTATTGTATAATATCCGCCCATAACCTTCTATTACTGATTTTTTGCTCAGGAACTTCATACGGAAGTTTAGAATTTCCAAAACTTACATTTAGTCAAGGTGTGAATTTGAGAGCTGGTATCAACCAGATTGCGCTTCTAAGCATTGCTGTTGGCCTCCCGGTGTGTTCTCTCTCTCTCTCTCTCTCTCTCTCTCTCACATGTACACACACCCAAAGAATTTAAAATTTGACTTTGTATTGTCTGTGTTTTGAGTTCAGAATGTTGGTCCACATTTTGAGACTTGGAATGCTGGTGTTCTTGGCCCCGTCATACTAAATGGTCTTAATGAGGGAAGGAGGGACTTGTCATGGCAGAAATGGTCTTATAAGGTATGCTTTCGCATTCTACTTTGTCTTCTCTTATTGCCCTGTGACATATGAGAGATTCATTAAATTGCATACCCTCATTCAGGTTGGGCTTAAAGGAGAAGCCTTGAGTCTTCATTCACTCAGTGGGAGTTCCTCAGTTGAGTGGATTCAGGGGTCTTTAGTCACAAGAAGGCAGCCTCTGACATGGTACAAAGTGAGTAAATCGAACTTCAACTGACCTTATTAGTCTGTTAGTTTCCTGAGGTTACAACATATATAAATTCTGTTAGAGCTTGGGTCACAATCATATTAAAATGCGTCCTTTTTGTTATGGTTCTAGACAACTTTCAATGCACCAGCTGGAAATTCACCATTGGCTCTAGATATGGGCAGCATGGGAAAAGGTCAAGTATGGGTAAATGGCAGGAGTATTGGACGCTACTGGCCTGCTTATAAAGCATCTGGTAGTTGTGGTGCCTGTAACTATGCTGGGACATTTCATGAGAAGAAATGCTTAAGTAACTGTGGGGAGGCTTCCCAGAGATGGTAAGTAAACGTTATTTGTAGCTCTGGTTATGCTTTCTCACAGGTAACTGACAAACTGGTTACTTGTTAATAATTTCAGGTATCATGTTCCTCGCACATGGCTAAATCCAACAGGCAATTTGTTGGTTGTTTTAGAAGAGTGGGGTGGAGATCCAAATGGGATATTTTTGGTCAGAAGGGAAATAGATAGCATATGTGCTGATATTTATGAGTGGCAACCAAATCTTATGAGTTGGCAAATGCAAGCCTCAGGCAAGGTCAAAAAACCTGTGAGGCCTAAAGCCCATTTGTCATGTGGCTATGGGCAGAAAATATCATCAATAAAGTTTGCTAGCTTTGGAACGCCAGAAGGGGTTTGTGGAAGCTTCCGTGAGGGAAGCTGTCATGCGCACAATTCATATGATGCTTTTCAAAGGGTATACTACTACTATCTTGCACAACTTGTTTCATATATGTTTTCTTGTATTCGAACTGATAAATTTGCTAGCAACTCCTGCCATGGAACTTCCTTCCGAGTTTACTGGTTCTCCAAATACTCAGCTCTAACCAGAAAGTTTTTGGTCTTATAGACAAATCCCTTGTTTCTCATTGTCCAATGCTGATCCATGTCAACAAAGACAGTCCAGCTTTGGACTCATGAACTCAGTTGTTTCAAAAGAATCCAAATAGTTTCACCAATCACACAAAATAAATTTTTGCCTCTTAAAGGCTCATTTTGATTTTCTTAGGCCAACTTATCTCAGTTTAATGCTTTATTACTTGGGTTTTTTTAACTCCTACCTCCCTTGTTCCCATCATACATAAATATTAAAGAATGACTTTATTCTTGCAGAGTTGTATTGGGCAGAACTCATGCTCAGTAACTGTAGCACCTGAGAATTTCGGAGGTGATCCATGTCCAAATGTCATGAAGAAACTCTCTGTGGAGGCCATTTGCAGCTAGTGATTCTCAGTCTCTCAAGCAAACGAATGAAGGTCATATATTGATTTCTTTACACACCAATACAGCAATCAGTTAATTATCCTGGGGTATGTTTAGTACACACAAGGTCAGTGCAATCATTTGGTCCATTCAATTTTGGCTCTTCCAGGGTGAAGTTGTACAAATATACAACACACCACATGGTTGAAAGCCTACAGAGTTTGAGATGTTTGTGTAGAAGCTGTATGTATATACTATCCTCTGTTTTCATCGGTGTGCCCTGCATGCTACAAAAATGGCGGAATCAATGTGGGGATCGAAAGCACATCGAGATGATACTAATTGAGTCCATGTGCAAATGTTGTAGTTAGTATGGAAGCATCTGGCTTCCAAGTAATTGAAATATTTCAATTGTTATGTATTTGAGAAAGCAATAGTTCCATTGCTTTGTTCTTGTAAGAAAGTTTCCAATGGTAATAATAGAAAGTTCAATTGCTTTGTTCTTGTGAAAGTTATTCCAACCACACTTTAATTGTGGTAAGTTTACTAACACATTGATGTATAAAACAGTGAAGTTTGTCCTGGCTGGCCTTTCCTTGAGATCTTACGTGACCATTCCATCACATGGAACATGGTGCACCTGACCGGACATGAATGCAGGGCACCTCTGATTTGCCGTAATGGTAATTAAATTAAACAGTAAGTTACGTAAAGTAGTAGAATAAGAAAATGGTAATTAGAACTCTTCAAGATTTCAAAACAAAGTAGGATTTGAACAAAGTTAATGCGCCACCAATAGGAGAGGTTTATGGTCCCATCCCATCACATCATCATTTCTTAGTTGACCATTGACACCTATAACATCTTCATCTGATGAAGCTTATCAGAAACTAGTCCCTCTCTGTACGTATCTTCAAAACTAATTTCATAGTCTATTTTTTCGACAAATTCAAATCAAGGGGTCAAATATGAACCTTATTATACGTTTAGAAATACTCAAACCACCTTATAAAAATACAATCTTGAATGCAAATCTCCAAAGAAAAACCTCAGAAGCCAAAAAATGAAACCCACTAACATCTTAATTTGACCTATGTGCATATATATATATTATATATAACATAAAAGTATACAATTTTGAGTCTTACACTTATTATCCTATTAGAAATGCTATAGTTAGTCGCTCATTGACCATTAATGATTTTTAAATATACACATGAGTCTTACAATAAAATCCACATGCATGAGCCGTTAAATTTCAGTCAGGTTTACAAACGACTTATCCTAGCATTTCCCAAAATACCACACACAGTTTGTTATGTGATACAAAACGACAGCCCTTGTCGCACACGCAGGCCCAAATCATCCTCCATAGAAATGAGAAAATTAGAAAAGCAACACAAGGTGTGAGACTGAGTGAAGCGAATAAGATAATAGAAGTTTCAAAGCAGCGTACTAGGAAAGAACCAACACCATTTCCTCTCATTTCATTTCTTTCTCAGCAGTTTGCCTCACTTTCAATCAATCAGACCCCCACACCACTTTTACTTTAATACTCACAAATTCACAAACTCTAAATTAGCAACATTCACATATAAAGCCCATATATATATATATATATATATATATATATATATATATATATATATATATATATATATATATATATATATATATATATATATATATATACCAGATTTGTTGACCCACCTTACATTAGTCATTAAAAAGACAATTATACCCTTTTCATTTAAAAACCTAACCCAAATTCGTTAGTTTCTCAGATCTCTCTCTCTCTCTCTCTCTCTCTCTCTCTCTCTCTCTCTCTCTCTCTCTGCGCGTCTCTCTGTTTTTTGTGAATGACGCGTTTCAATGGTGGCTTCCTCTTTGTATTTATCCAATCTGGCTTCTAAATTTCCAATCCCAATACAGTGTCACTCTCAAACACAACCCATGTTCTCTTTGTGCGCGTTCATCTTCTTCTTCACCTTCTCTCTCTTCATCTGCTCCTTCTCTGTTTTCAAAATTCTGAGAAAAACAGAGCAAAAGCAACAGACCCAGAACGACCTTTTTGAACTCAAGCGTTCATTGTCTGAAACTCTGGGCAAAACCCATCTAACCCATGAAAATGACCCGACCCATATCGCCAATCCACCCCACAAGCTCCTCGTTGAGATCTTACCATCTGATTCTCCAAAATGGGCGAGCTTGTTTGTGAACAGAGAAGGTGGTGACCCGGATGACGCCAGGTCGGGTCTGGACGTTGAGAAACTCGGGTCGGGCGGGGATCAAAGAGTGAAGAAGAAGAAGAGGAGAGCCAAGAAGAAGAGTTCATCGCATTTGGAAGAAGAAGAAGAAGATAATTGTTTTCATATGCGTGATAAGGAAAATTCCGGTCCGGGTTTGGGTTCTCGGGTCCATGAGGAATTGGTATGTTTTTACCCGTTTACATCATCGAGTAGTGCCACACAGAGGAAGATCAAGCAACAATACGATGAGCTTATGGAGTGCCATGAGTCCAAGAAATTGACACTTGCTCAGGTTCTTAAATTTCGTTCCCAAAGGTTTTATATTTTTAATTGTCATTTTTAAAAAAATAACGTTTTGCTGTTTAGTTATGGTTTTTTACTGTGTCATGTTATAGAAATGGATTTGTTATTTATTTATTTTTGTTTCACAAGGGTTTTATAATTAATGTAGTGATTATTGATATCTGTGGGGTTTGGTTTAATTGGTGTTTTGCCTAACTTGTCCTTGCTAATGATAAATTTAATGGAGCACAATTGATTTTAGCTGTAACTTGTACTGTTGAGATGAGATACCTTATGAAATTTGAAAAAAAATGTGCGATATGTACATTCATCTTTAAGATATTAGAAGAGTCAATGGTTCTGTCTAATTCCATCCTTTTTCTTGCAATGAGGAAATACACTGCATGGAGTAGTTTTGTTGCACTCTTACAACCTACTCTTCTCTTTAAACGTGGTTACGCCATTACAGAAGTATAGGATTAACTTTGTTGGTTAGATGGTTACTTCAGCAGGAAGAGATATCTGGCATCCCTAGTGTGAAAATAGATATTTGAAATAATGTATGGAATCTTGAGCAGGTGGAGAATGAGGTAACAATTAGTTCCTTCATATGATGATAATGAGACCATTAAGAAGTTAGAATGTTGCCATTTGCTTGATTCCTCCCAGGGCAATTTGGGTTTTGATACATCATTTTGAAATCTTAATTGTGGTTCTGTGAGGATTTTTATTCCTAAAGCTTATATGTTAAGGATCACCTTTAGTCTTGGCTGAGAAAGTGATCAACTTATGTTAACTACGTCCAAGGTTACAAATGAGGTTTAACATCTCAAAATCTATATAAACAGCTCAATAAACAATAACGAAAGATGAAATGTTGGATTCAAGGATATGAGCTTATATTATATTGTAGGCTTTTCTGCATTTCCCATAAAATTGGACTAAATGACTTCATGGAATTTCTTGTGGAATAAAATGCCTCAAATATATTTCCGTATTGTTGTTCTTTACCATAGTTGATTATTTCTGCACTTTCGAATCTTGATTTAGTGTTATAGAAGAATCAGATAGCTTGAGCTTATGGGAGTTTGCACCTTCAGGTCATCTTATTGTCTGTTAGTCAAATTAGGTCCTGAAAATATCAGTCTATTTATTATCTCAGGAACGCATGGGATGAATGAAATTCGCTGTTTGTGTCTTTTACAGTTGTACTATAAGAGCGATTTTTTTAGCTTTTTCGGCCCAGTTTATGTTATAAGTTATCCTCAGCCTCATTGTAATCTTGGGAATTCAAATTAGGGTAAATTTGAGAAAATTGATAAAGAGACATTGATAGATAGCTAGAACTAAATGATAGATGTCCTGTTCTTATTCTTCTCATTTCTGGGTTTAATTTTGCTTATAGATACACCCAAAGCCTCTTGAAGTCCATAACACATGTGACTTGCCAAGCATATCTTATTTATAGATGAATGATAGCGGGATAATTAAATTAAACACCGAATTACCTTCAACTTTATAATTCTTTGCTTTCTCTTGTACGCAGGTTGGACAATTTGCTAATTGCTTGGTGGCGGCTAGAAATGAGTTACAGCACAAGTATGTTCTAGAACTTTTTTCAAGGAGCTAATCCCTTCTCCCTGTTCTGTGTTTATAATGTGTATGAAGTATTAAGTGTGTAATATGAACTGTAACTGTTTCGACACTCACAATTTATTCACAAAATTGTTTCTCATCTGAACTTGTCCTTAAAGCCCCACCCTCCTCCCCTGCAAATGACACTGTTTCCTGTTATTAGTCCACAAACATGAAACATGTGATTATTTTTGAAGTCATAATGAAATTTCCGTTCTTCCTTTAGACTCTTCATCCTATTGATTTTCTAGAACCATCTTCTGCTTCTCAAATTCATCAGTACTGATACTTTCTGCCTTTTTTTTTTTCTTTTTTATGACAGGGCTGATGTCATTCAACGTAAATTCACAATAACAAAGGCTCTACTATTCAAGGCAGACAGATCTTCTTTTGACCGCCTTCGTCAACAGGTTGGCTGGCTATATAAAAACGTTTTGGAATTTGGTAGGTAGTAATGTTACCAAGTACTTGGGTCACCTTTCAAGAGGATTTATGCATCGATATTTCAGATATGCAAGCTAGAGTTAGAACAGAAGAGACTGGAAGAGGATGCGTCTGTCTACAATTGGCTTCAACAACAGCTTAAGCTTTCACCAGCATACAAGAAGGTATAAATATAAATTCCTTTAATTTGTAAGATAGCATATGATAAGAGGCCTTAGATATCTGTTGAGGTGGTGCCTACGCTAATTTAACTTGGATTGTTGTCCTAAATACCTTGAAAGTTATGATTGAAGAAGTTTGGCATCATATATGAGTGAAATGACCTTTTTCTTACAAAATCTTGAAGACGTCTGCAGTTTTTTTAGCTTTTTCTTTTTCCATTCTGCTAATATCTCATTACAAAAATTTAAATAATAACGTTTATTGGAAGTGTGGTTCTCCCTTGCTCTCATTTTTCCAACATAATCTGATGATACGTCTTCCTTATCATCACAGATGCTTGAAATTAGTGCCTGCATGGAGTTGAAGGCCAAATCCAGGGAACAAGTGGAGAGCACAGATGAGAAATATAGTGAAATATCATTTGAAGAGTTACTAGCACAAGAAAAGAAGGACTCATTCTGGTTGGTGGCTAATATTCAACCCCCTCCCTTTTTTTCCCAAAACAACCAAATCTCTCTCTTTTGGCATGTACTGGTAATGATCACATTGCAAAATCACATGCAGGCAGAAGAATAGGAAATCAAGATCATGCTCGAGCTGATGACCGCGACGTCTTGCTGATTGTCATATTTTTCGCTTCAGCAATGCTCTGTGCCGCTGTACCAGAGAGCACCTTCAACTTCCCTGTGGTTTTTTGGGTTAGGCTTGACTGTATGGCGATACATATAATATGTTGATATCAGAGTCGTGGGCTTTTCTTTGGTAGGACAGTCATGGATTTGAGCTAACTTGAATGTGTATAATAGGAACTTGACAGAGTTACATTTCTAAGCTCATGGGCTTGCCAGAATTTTGCCCGCTAGTTTTCTCTTAACTTATTAAGAAGGATATATTGTAACTTCGTACAAATGTGTGGCAAAATTTTATACATACGATTCAAGTTGTCTTTTCGGTGAATAATGTTCTTACAGATGGACTGGTTGGTCTCGATATTGAGTCGACCCCGATCTCCGAGCAAGCATCAAAGGATGGCCATGCATGCACAAGGGAAGGGTGGAAGAAAAGGGAAAAGATTCAGATACAAAAATCAAATAAATAAAGATAAAATTGATTTTATGAGATTTACAGAGTGGTGAACAAAAAATAAGGATGCGAATAAAATGACCATTTATTCAAGCAATTCCAGAAAACTGTTACCCTACCACCCAAAACTGTAATTTTCAAAAGATACGTAATGATATTTACTGTCTTTGGTACAAGAAGAATTATAGTGCAAGACTGTAGAGTTGCAATATTTGATGTCACTGACGATGAGAGTACTGATAGATTTTAAGAGCTTCAATTGGAACAACTAAGACAATACAGAATCGTTAATATGTAGGGTGACGATATATAGAAGCAACAAAGCTTAAACTACCAAGTACAGTTTCACAACATTGTAAACAAAAAAACAGGTCAACCTCTATTCTACAATAAACAAAATAGAAGGTTTCGGTGAGATTCAGAAAGTCTCCTTTTATACTCATCTTCTGAAAGCCAATGAAAAACTCAAACACCTTCTGCTCTCTAATGTAGGTCTGATTTTTCATCTTGGCCTCAACCTTTCACATGCATCTCTGGATCAGTCAATCTTCACAGAGGAGTAGATCTTCCGAACAAACCAGAAGCATGCGTAGAAACCAATGGTTCCGGTCAGGACAAAGAAAGCATATGAAACAATTAGCATGTACCCAAAGTAAAGGATGCCCGAAACTAGCTTTGTGATCTCCAACTTGGTAAAGAAGTAGAAGGCAGAGTAAAGGAGAAGGTAAAGGGCAGACGAGCCAGCGGTCAGGTATGATCTCCACCACCAGTGGTAGTCTTCACTGCATAACTGGAAGTAGCATAGCACCATTGTTATCTCCGCACAAGTGATCAAAAGGATAACAAACACAATAAAAAGGAAGCCGAAGATATAATAGAACTGGTTCAGCCAAATTGATGTCAAGATAAAGAACAGCTCAATGAAAACAGCTCCAAATGGAAGAATGCCTCCAATAAGTATAGAGAACACTGGTTTCATATACCACGCCTGCTCCGGCACCTGCCGAGGAATTTTGTTAGTCTTCACAGGGTCTTCAACAGGTGGTTTCTTGAACCCCAAATAACTACCCACAAAGACCAAGGGGACTGATATTCCGAACCATAAGCAAACGAGAGCAAACATTGTCCCAAAGGGCACAGCCCCAGAAGACTTCTCCCCCCAAATTAGGGCATTCAGCACAAAGAAGACGGCAAAAAGAATTCCTGGAAACATAAAGGCAGTCTTTAAGGTATTCCTCTTCCACTCTGTACCCTTGAACATTTTGTACAATCGTGCAGAGGAGTAACCAGCAAATAAGCCCATGAAAACCCACAAGAGAACCATGGCGGTCATGAGACCTCCTCGGTTGGAAGGAGACAAGAAGCCCAGCAATGCAAATATCATGGTTACGAGTGTCATTCCAAAGATCTGAACCCCCGTCCCAACGTAAACGCAAAGTAAATTGGAATTGATTGGTGCCCTAAAAACATCTCCATTAACAAGCTTCCATCCAGTTTCTTCTTGAGCCTCCTCTTGGGTGTCCAATTGATTATAGTTGGCGATATCTCTGTATAGAGTTCTCATCATGATCATAGCCACCATACCAGATAAGAAGAGGACAATCATAAGAGAATTTATAATTGAGAACCA
Organism: Prunus avium; assembly: GCF_002207925.1. Next base: position 92,351 of record NW_018922342.1, on the reverse strand, counting down.
GTGGATCTGATCATCATTCATGAGGAGGTATGTGTCCCAACGAGATGCCCATTTGATATCACTTTCCTGGGGGGGAGGGAGGCAAAAGTTCATAAGATTGTAAAAGGGAAGAAATAGTAGTCTAGAGTTCAAGAAATTATGTACCTTAAAAGAGACATCATATGTAAATACAATCTCCTTATCTTTGTCAACTTCTTGTGGAACAGCGCTTCCCGGTGGTAGATTTTTCGTGTCTTTATTGCATGTTGCCAACTGAGTATTCTTATCATTCCACTCCTTATATTCGTGATTGATACTGTTGACAAGAGGTATGTGAGTAAACAAGGGAATCATAATAAAGCTATTCAATTCTTAATGAGCAGAAAGTGATCATTTTCCATGAATTGCTAGTTTCTTACTAGTAAGTCTTGTACGCAAAGCAGTACGCTTTAAATATCAATTTGAAACGAAAGGGTTATAAAGTAAAGAAGTCATCACTTGGCCAAGAAAAAGAAAAAAATCCATTACATGCTATAACTTTAAGATGGACATACAGCATAAAGGAACAGAAAAGTACCAAGTGTCTGTCAGCAGAGAGAACTCTTTACCAGTTAAACCCTTCTTTTACTATGCAGCTGACTATAAAAGTCAACTTAGAAGCATCTCCGTGGAAAGCCTAGCTTTCTGTAAGGGAAGGACCCTCTAGAAACCAAGAATAGATTACCAAAGTTTCTATTCTTTTACTTCCAACATCATTTCTAACTTCAGAGTTTAAAGAGGTCAACTGAACATGCATCACTAGAGAAATGTACACAAAATGTATCCAGCTTCTTTTCTTTTATTTAAACTGAATTACAGTTTTTCTACCATCCAACCATACAAAACCTTTACTGAATGAAGGTTGACTGACATAAGGCAAAACTGAAATGAAACAAACTAGCCAGAAAAGGAGGCAGAAGGAAAAAGGTATAGCACCTGTTTGGAGTAACCTCAAACCCAACAATTCGAGCAGAATCTGTCTCAGGATCTTTGTGGTACATAACTCGGAAGCTCAAGTGGTTGTTGATGAAATATCTTTCCTCTTTACTCTGTGAAACAAATAAAAGTATAAGCTAATGTAAACAAGTCTTACTTCAACATTAGAAATTGCTTTCTGAGCCATACCCCAGCATAATTTCCTTTGAATCCAACACCGAATCCATGTTCATAAGTTGTTGAGGGACTTCCATCCCGCCTTTGTCTAAGAACAGCAACTGGAAGGTTATCCAAAATCCTGCAGCCAATTCAGAGGTCTCAATTAGACCAACAAGCAAGGTAAACTGATCATCTCCTTTATATTAAACTAGGGATAAAGCAGACAAATCATATAGGAATGAAAATTAGACATAAAAAGTAAAAGATGAAAAATGAAGAGACAACTTGAAATTACAAACTCGGAAAATAGTAATACTGGCATAACATATTTACTTACATTTGTGCTCGATATTTATCATCAATTTTTTCCTTGAAATTTTTTGCAGATTCAGCATCAAGCTTTACTCGACAAGCTACTACACAGGATTGCTCCTCCCTCATTTTGAACTGGGAAAAGAATTTATAAATACAGGTTTTAAAAATGAAGTATAATAAATGGGATTGACAACGTTGTTCAAACACTTCTCGACTACTTGGGTTGCCAAAGTGGCAAAAGGGTTATAAATGCTCACAGAGTATACAGAATTCTCAATGCGGTCACCGCGGAGAACCTCCCCCAGATTTTCTGCACTGTTTTCAATCTGTTTGGGGGTACAATATTTTAAGAAGTAGTAATCATATGGGAGTTGTGTCTTTGTAGATGAAAGTTTGTTCACTTTGATAGAAAGGTCATCTCCCTGTCAGAAAGAAGAGAACCACAGAACAAATATTGGTACTTTGATAATAAATATGGAAAACAATAAACGGAAATGAATAATTGAGTGCCACAGTAAAAATCTATTCAATTTGAAGTCCAGGCTACAATCATTACACTTCTACAATCCCATTATGTTTTAAAAAGTACAATAATTCAATCACAAATATAAAAGACACAGAAATGTTTCGTTATATCAGTAAAATAGCCGGTTCCTCACTTTGGCAGCATTCAATGCTTTTGTTGCTTCTTGATTATCTAAATTTTGTTTCATGGTGATATGACATTATTATTTCCAACCATATTTTACTTTTGATACTCTAAAAACTCGATCGCTTTTGTTACGTTTCATCATACGAAACATAAAAATGGTGTAACCCTGCAACAAAACAGATTCTTAAACTCTTTTTACCCGCAAGTATACTGAAGCCGAATTATTAAAACCACTGTATACCGCATACTCAAAAAAAATTTGTTTGAAATAGAAGCAGCAGCTTTATTAAACCACAAGCTCAAAAATCCAATCCAAAACACAGACCCCAGAAACCATTGGCATAGATCTACGAAAAAACGAAAATATATCAAGCCCAGAACCCCAGATCCAACACTGGTTAAGTGGAAACAAAGACAAACCCACAACGATGCAGCGCCAACGCACAGACTAAGGAAGACGTGGAAAGTAATTATAGGAAGAACCAACAGAAGGGTCAACGAATTTTAAGGGAGAAAAGACAAAATGAGATTCGAAGAGAGCATACAGTGTGGAAATCGCGAGGAGCAACGCCTGGGAGGTAGAAGCAGTGGGCTGAGGAGATGAGGAGGAGCACACAGAAGACAAGGGTCGTCCTTGTTGTACGGGAGGAGATCCTCCTACCCATCTTTTTGTTCTCCTTCTTCTACTTCGATTCGATTTCAGAGAGAGAGAGAGAGAGAGAGGTGTTTACAGAGGTTTTCGCAGGGATAAAACGCAAAAGCTATCTCCAGTTCTTCATTGATTGATCAAGTAGAATTGTATTAAGGGACTTTTTATTTCTATTTTTATTTTTATTGTCAAAGGGACGTTATTATATGAGGTATTTTTTATTAAAAAATACAAAGAATATTATTATGATATGGTTATGACTTATAAGCCAAATTACTTTTCCCACCTATAATAACACAATATAATTCACCAAAACATAATAATATAATTTTATACCAATTCCTTTGTAATTCATACTAAGATTTATAAAATGGGTAGTTATAACTAAGATTTACGTATTTAATGTCATATGTTCCAGCAACCGGAGTTTAGCTTTGCGAAAAGGGCTACATACCAATGGTCTCATGTTCGAATAACACAATATAATTCACCAAAACATAATAATATAATTTTATACCAATTCCTTTGTAATTCATACTAAGATTTATAAAATGGGTAGTTATAACTAAGATTTACGTATTTAATGTCATATGTTCCAGCAACCGGAGTTTAGCTTTGTGAAAAGGGCTACATACCAATGGTCTCATGTTCGAACCCTCATAGTACTTTGGTAGTATGTGTGAACAAACCCCCTTCCCTTCCTAATTTTGACAAAAGAAAAAATGTCATGTATTTGATTACCTCCTTCAAAATCGGTTATATAAAAATAATCTTAGAATTTTTTAACCACATCTACATAGCTCAAATTAAACTGAACATTTCATCAATTTTACTGATATAACGTGTGGGAGGCATCCACAAAATTGAACTTAGACAAACTACATAAACTAGAGTAGAATTAAAGCCATACAAAATGTGATTCGATTGTAGAAATTATCCTTTTTTGGCTGGGAAAAAAGGTGCACATTTAGTTGACAAAAATTAACGCCATGTGCCAACGGGTCTAGCCAAGTGAAAAATGGTCAAACATCCATGGCATCTTGGTTGTGTGTGTAAGAAATCCCCTCCTTACAATTTAGACTATCGTTTGTACTAAAAATAGTAATAATAAAATTAATGCAATATTTAAACCATTTTATTACGTTTGAAAGACAGATGCACGGTTGTTGATTATATAGATTAAAACGGGATCAAATCAAACAGTACATACAAAGATAGGTCACCTAAATAAAAGTTTACTTAAATTATGCATGATTTTCTAAGTAAATATATTACTAATATATTTTCTCCTTTAATAAGTACAAACCCTCTCTATTAAGCAACTAGATGGGTGGGCACCTCGCATCGCACCTCATAGAAAACTAACCCATCATTGATTAACTTTAGAACAGTTTAATACTGAATCTTATAACATTGATATTTGCCTTTCTCTATCTCTATCTAAATTTTGTATATGGATTCAACTCAAGCCCATAACTTGAAGCTCATCATATCCTAGGCTCAAATCAATAACACAAACTCAGATGCAATCCAGTTAAAATCCAATCCATGATCTGAAAGAGGCCGCTAAGCATCAAGTTCAAGACCCTTTTTACAGGCCTCCAAGTTTCAAGTTTCAAGTCTTTTGGGGTTAATAAAAATTCATACGGGGTGTACTTGTACGTAATAATCATAGTCAGATTTTCCGAGATAGGCCAACTAAAGTTCCTACTACACCGCCTACTGAAAAGAAATGTTACTACACCAGATGAACGAAAAGTTGTACTTTTCTTTTTTGTCTCTTAAGATGGACTACGGACTAGGGGAGAAGGGGTCATTGCCTTTGCGGACTGGTTCGAAAGATTAAAGAAGAGGGTTGAGTTTATCCAACGTTTTCTGGAAATGTGCAGGAGACATCACGCCTGGCATGTCATTAGGTGCGATTTGAACGTATCCAGCTCTGCGAGGACTTCTTCCTCAGGCCTGTAAATCAAATCAATCATCCGCCATATCTGCAACATAAACAATAACTGTTCATCAAACACTAAACAAATATTATGCACTTGTACAGAACTTAGCAGGAAAACATCAGAGAGAGAGAGAGAGAGAGAGAGAGAGAGAGAGATGTCTGCTTACAGATACCCTGTACGTTTCTAAAAAAAAAATTTGTTACCTGGAGTGTACCACCACCTCCGGTACTTCCACAATCATCAGAGACACTAACTATTGTCCACGGATCAGATGCATTCCAATGAAAATCAACAATCTTGTCCCTACCATGCATAAACCAAGCTCAATATAGTAAATGAAAGTATTGTAAAGGTAACAATACAAGGTTGCAGTTGCTTCCCCAATATTACTATGAGTACATAATTATCCAAATAATTTATTTTCCTAATATAAATAGTAGCTGATCAGGCCAATTGTAACATACGATAAAGTTTTCCCATAATGGTTTGCATGAAACCCCCCATTCAATAAGTTCCCAATACAGTGACAAATTGGTAATACACAACCAGGTAAACAATTGTACATGCATAGTGAGGAGTTAGCTGTCAACATCATCAAGCAGATAGATCTCCACACACTAAATTGCATGCATGCACTTGTTATCTCCATTGTAACACTGCCAATCTCCTAAGACCATGAATATAAATCATACATACCTATGACCAGCATGTCGGAAGAACAATCCTGGAGGAGCATTTGACGGCTTTGATCCAACAGAGTCTTGCTTCTTACCAATCTGAAAGGCGGCAATAAAGTTTTTTTTCTCTCTCAATTTAATGGCACAGGTAGGAAGGAAATAATAAATCACAACTTTTTGGGTAGTGAAGTGTATAGCTTCACACCTTTTCATGATCCCAGATGTTTAATACACCATCCTCAGCAGAACTCCCAAAGACAGATGACTTGTCAGGAGACCACTAGAACAGCAACAAAATGAAACACAAACAAACAAAAATAAAATAAATGTAATTCTCGAGGAATATAATAAAAAGCAATAAGCAGAAACAAAGTTAATGAAGAAGCTAGAACATTTTCCTGGCACCTGTACACAGAGGACAGCTGCATTATGACCCTCAAATGTATGAATGGGTGATCCAACTTGCCCGGAAGTGAGGTTCCGGCGATCAAACATGCGAACAGTATTATCAGCAGACCTAAAAGGCAAAAGCAAACTGAGATAAGTGCAACCGAAGAGCATGATTTCTGTGTGACAATTTTATTTTTTATTTTTGCATAGGTGCAGAAACTAAAATTTCAAAACAGCAATATAAAGATCGTGATCAGGACAGCAAAGTTCTTATTTTGCACGGGTGGACAGCAAAGTTAATCTTGTAAATCATGAAAGATGCAGATACCCTGTAAGAATGAGATTGACGTCATTCGGATTCCAATCAACACAATGAAGATCAGCATCATGAGCTTTCTCAACCTGCTCAGATAAGTAAAAGAATACGAATATAAGAAATGCAAATCAACATTAAATAAAAATTACCTCTAGAACTATACTTGCACACATGTAGAGAGAGAGAGAGAGAGAGAGAGAGAGAGAGAGAGAGAGAGAGAGAGAGAGAGAGAATAGAACCTTGACAACTGGACTAGAGCCAGCTCGTGTATCCCACAGTATGAGGCAAGAATCATCGCCTACACTACAGAACTCTTGTGCACTGCAACACATAAATAACAAACAGAAGAAATCATTCGAAAAGTGAATCAGTACCATCAGCTTAAACTACTATATCTTCATTGAGAAACTTCCTCACCCAAAAAGAAAAAGTTATAGATGCCAGTGCATGGGTGGAAACAAGGTGTGGCAGTGCCAACAAAACAAGTCGAGAATCATGAAATGCATTTGATGATTGATCAGCACATACCTAGTTGGGCAGAATTGCACATCCTCAACAGTATCCCCATGCCCTTGATAGATACCCCGTGGCTCAATAGAAGGGCTATCTGTGGGTTTGTCATTACTCCCACCAGTCTTAGAGGCATGTTTAGCATTGGCACCTCCAGATCCTGGAGACCTCGCGGACCCTGGATCTGATGCTAAAGTTGAGATATGATCATGAATACTCCACAAAATCACTGATTTATCCTTCCCTGCGCAAAGATCTCCCCATTCAGAAGATACAAGGAAAGTAGGAACATGGCTCATGCAGTGTGTAATTCATTTGCATGGATGCATTGAAGTTTACACAAACACAAAAGGTAAAAGAAGCGAATTGTATTCACAATAAAGGCAAACTAAATTAATTATATTACCAATGCAGTCCAATTGATATTAGGCTTCAATTAATAGCCCTTTACACATTGTTTCCTACCTTATCAGTTCAGTTTAAATAAACAAAGCACTGAAACATACAACACTAAAATAGAAACTTCCAACCTCCAGAGAGCACAAAGGGTTCAGAGTGGCACATAGAAAGAGCGAATTCGGCATTATCTTGATGACCGGTCAATAGCTGCAAGAGAATGTCATAAAATTTAGTAAGCACCTATCCCGAAAAGGAGAGAACATATAACGAAGCTAATGAAATGGATGAATTATCATTTAAGTATATGGTGATTATGACTATGATGACGGTATTAATAATTATTATAAGCTATAATATAACCATCCAAAGATTTAAGAAGCCCATAGTTGGTGCAGATCTAAAGGTACACCATTTGGAGATATTGAAACATAAACAGATAATTATGCACCATGCAACAAATACCAACTGAATCAATCAAAGTAAAACGCTGCGAGGGGAAAAATTAGTTTTCTCTAAACAGGGCAGACCAGATCTGGACGAGAATTTGAAGCTCCCAGGACAGCATGTCGATTAGGTTGAGCCTCAATATCCCAAATGAGAACCTGTTACAAGTTCAAGAACTTTATCCACCTCGTGATCAACCAGTCTATATAAACTTTAGAATACAAAAAAAAATTGAATAAAATTAACAACTGTAACTGAAAAACCCTCGAATACTCGTCCGAAAGAATAAAACATGAAACTAAATGCTTACATCAGGACTGTCAGTGTGTGTGGCCACTATCTTACTATTCTGTGGGAGTTCCCTTATTCTGTTCACCTGCAAAACATAATCATAAATTGCTGACAAAATCCAAGCTTTTTATTGCAATGGAATTAGAAGAAAATATCTTGAAGATGGGTTTACAACAATTTGGATTTGGAGGAGGGTGGGGAATTTTTGGGGTTATGGTTCAGTGGTTTTGCAGACAGTTGATCAAACCGAACGATTTCCAACACAGAGAAGGTAATAAGTGCAATAGTGGATGGATGAGTTTCCAACTATAGTTGGTTTCATTCCTTTTCAAATAGCATTAAAATTTGCATACAAAAGTGTAATGGGCATTTCGGTCAGCATCCGTAATGGAAAATGACCTATAGAATCTTTTCATTATTCTGTGGGTCGTGATTTTCAAGTACATTAACTACATATCTTTAAAGCATCTTAGGGGTATTAATTTCCATTAGCTTGGTCCTGAATTTAATAGTAGTTATTCACAACACATACCCAATTTGGTCTAGGCATTAGTTTTCCCGCATGCGAAAAGACTTATACATGCAAATCTCAAAGAATAAAGTAAAGATCAATAACTCATAGAAAGAAACATCAATTTAAATGTATGCCACCAATGAATCAAATGCACAGGCTTAACCACTATAACAGAGACTCCTATAATTCACTGATCGTTATTTGGAAGAAATTATCTCCTTGGCATGTTGACTATTTCAATCAGCAAGTGTTCATATATAGTTGAATGCTTTTCATCTTTACAATATAATCCACTTTCCATTTCCAATAATAGAAATTATCCTCAAAAGGTATCAGCAATTACATCAAGCAACCTCCTTAAGAACTCATTGAGCAGAAAAGACTCTAAGCAGAGTCATTTTTAAATTATGGTATACCTCACCAGGATGTATAATAGTTTTATACTTTTTTACAAAAGGAGAGCGCGCTTCTTCATTGAACTGTAAAGATCAAGCAAAAGATACCGTAATTTGTCAATAAATGAGTTAACAATTTAAGGGATATCAGTTTAAGGCAAGAAAATGAAAGGCATCAGTGAACAGAAAGATGCATATTGATTTTCATCATGACGCAACCTGTGATATATGCTCTGCAGCTGCAACCCTAGGTTTGACAACTTCACAGTTTGCAATGACAAGTGTATTTGGAACACTGCCATCAGTCTGAACAAAAATACAAAGGTAAGCAAAATATGGTACAAAGATTATTACCAAAAAAAAAATATGGTACAAAGATAAAGAGACTAAAAGAAACAAGATATATATTCACATAATATCAACACTACATGTGCAGGCAAGTAAATGCAAATGCCCATGATGCCAAAGAAATGATATGTAGATATACTATAATATTATATGATTATGGAACACTAATTTTCACATAGGGATGCATAGCATTGACAGCTGAAAAAATCATTCCACATTACATCACAAATATCTGACACACGACCAATAAGTAATGTTCAAACTTAACATTGCAACGCTAGTGGCACATGATTATAAGCATACGATTATCTTAATGAGCAATCTTGACTGAATTAGTTGCTTTTCCATTAAAAACAATTACAGCAACTTTTTTTTTTGGAAGCCTCCTATATCAGCAACTGACAAAATGAAGATTCAGATGCTACAAGAGAAAATCATCGTACCTGTTCAGAAAGATACAGGCGCTGACGGTTCTTGTAAGTGGCTTGCTCTAGTTGCGGACCCCATCTACAAATACAAAAGCTAAAATGAATCAAACTTTTATTCACTTAAAGTTAAAGGTGAACAATCACAAATGAAACACCAATACATCAAACCAAGCAGCTTCAATGTACCTCCTTTTGCGACGGCACACAGATTCCACAACATCAAAAGCTCAAAATAAGCACAACCATTACAACAAGCATACATTACACCCAGATCAACAAGACAACACATTTTCCCCAACAATTTACTTTTCTTTAACTTCACGCACATTATCCCCAAACCCAAACAGTAAATAAACCAAAAACGGAACTAATTAATGCTTGAAGAAACACTAGATATGCAGGGACCATCGACATTGTGCTAAATCAAGAGATAAACTATATCAAAATACGAACGTTTTCAATTAAAGAAGAAGAAGGAAACCCTAGAGGGAGAGTACTGACCTGCAAGAGAGAGAAGGCCAAACGAGGTTGTGGTTGGCGAGCCAGTCGTAGAGCACTGGCACCAGCGACTTCCACTGTGTGTATCTCTCGTTCACCGTCTCCTCCGCACCTTTCCCTCTCATTTCCTTCATCTCTCTCTCGCCGAAACTCTTCTTTTCCCGCCAATTATATATATAAATGTATATATAGGTCAAACTCACACTCGCAGAGCCGTATATACAACAGTGTTCAGGTGAGTGAGCGAGCGAGTTGATTACATGGAAAGGAGTAGGTGGGGGGCCCCTGTCAGCTGCCACCTGTAACTATAATGAATGCCCCCCCTTCCCGCTGCCGATTTTATACTTGCGTCCCGTTTCAAACGAACGACAGTTGATATTGTGTCGTTTGATTGTTGGGCCTTGGATTGCCCTACTAAATACTAATCTTTCATTATTTGGTCGTCGACAATCCCCACTTGGTCAAGTAGTACATTTGTCTGGGAAGAGGACGAGCTCTGGGTCCGACGAGTCAAAAGGAGCATTGGCCTTTTGCAGTTGGATCGATAGCTACTTCTTGTTGTCCCATTCTTTTTATTTTGGCTGTTTAATTTGTTATTGTCTCAAAACTTGGTGAAAACTCTTATCAACAACATCATGCAGAAACTATGACAATGCAAATATGAAATTATCATATGGAAGTTGTCTTTTAACGATCGGAACCGTCTATATTTTAAGTCATCTTTCAAATATTATTTTTGGAAAAAAATCAATTAAGTTGTCTGGTGGTCTAGTCTAACATGTGAATAAACAGAAAAAACACATTTCATTAGATAAAATTTAAACAAGATTGCGGATAATAAATTACTAAACAATGTCCAATTTGTTTATCTTTCTTTCATAGATAATCTTTAAAATATGATCAATTCTAAGGAATGGGTCGAGTCAAGAAGGTCGGGTCGAGGGGCCAAGGGGTGTCAATCTTGTCTAGTTGATGCGGGATGAGTGGGGGATGGGTTTTTTGTTGTTGTTGTTGGTCTGAAAGCAAGTTTCGTTGAACTTGAAGAATGTAATAAGGCTTACTTACATAAAGTAAGCTTAATAAGATTCTATTAGAGAAATTTAGGCATATCTCGTTTTTGGTAAATTCCAAAAAGAGAAAATTGCCTATATCCTCCATTCACAAAAGGCGAGCCCATCAAAATTAAAAAGGCCAAAGGCCCAACCAACAACCGACCAAACGCAAAACAAGGTGGTGGTGGAGATCAAAGGAGTTAAAATTCTGAATTAAAGTTAGGAATTCAAATTTAGCGTCCATAGAGAATATATTTGACGGAATGCTGGATAGAGAGTTGTATAGAGGTGAAATTGTGCTTGAATTTATTGATATAGATAACAGTAATTGCCCATAATTAAATGAAACATTTTGCATATCAAATACCATTTGATTTGATTTATGCCTCAAGCAATGTTAAGAGAACGTTTCTGTCTTTTTTTTTATATAAAAAGAATGTTTTTATTATTCTTCCCATCTTTATATAACCTCATCTTGTTAACGTATTATTACACACAGGAATGTCAGTTTAATAATAGATAGAGAACATGTGACTGCCATTCTCTTTTTTCTTCTCTTTTTTCAGTGCCAGTGTTTTTAATTTCCTATTCAATATTAATCTTATGATTAATTTAACAAATTTTATTCTTAATAACCAGTCATGAACCCGGGGGAAACATATTCAATGTCAATAAGATCACGGTGGGGTCCACGCTTAGTTGGAGACCGAAAGCAGCACTACGGACGGCTGCGAGCTGGGCGTGTCCCCACGGCGCTGCAAAGTTCATAGCCATACAACCGTCCATCCTTTTTTTTTTTTTGGTGGAAAAGGAGAGTGGGCGGCACGTGGGTCCCGCAGAGTCGGTGGAAGAATGTGGGGTCCGCTTTTCAAATCTCTCATTTCACCTGGAGGATCGGCTGATCATTCCGAGCTAACGATGGATGTAACTTTCTTCGATGACTCTGTCATTTCCAATGGGATTTTGCCAAGTCAGCACGCATCGTGGATTATTGGAACAGTTAACCTTCAAGCATATATTGTCTCTTCGTCCAATAAAAAAAAGAAGGTATATATTGTCTCAAGACTTAAGCTTTAGATGGAAGCAGATATGACTCAGTACCAATTTTTAGAGAGTTTATATTGCGTAACCATTTGTTAACTGGTTATATTGGCATTTTTTACCCTCTTTCAAGTGCAATTTTACACAATAAGTGGTACTTTATCAGGAAATTGAGGTTATCTCTAATCACTTTTGGCGAGGTAAGAGTAGGCTAGTGATTAATTAGACGACTTCTCCCTTATGTATAGAGAAATTTGCATAATTCTTTAAGCCCACGTCCTACTTTCATTATCAATAATTAAAATATCGCGTTTAATAACAAGAAAGTGCAAATATTTTTCTTCTTATATTTATATGACTGAGAAGTACACAATGAGTTTTTTGAATTACCGATAACAACAATTTATTTATAAAAAAAAAAAAAGAATTGGGAGGGAAGATTATTAACCAACCCTTACAAAAAAAGAGATAATATACAATCTTAATACTTTTTAAAATTAATAATAATGATTAGCAAGAACACAAAAACAAAACGCATCAAGTAGTTTGTTTTTATTTTACAAGATGCTTTTTTTTTTTTGGTTAGAAGAGATAAATTACAATATGCATATATAATACAAGTGATAGTTTAAATTATTTTAGATTAATCTATTTTATAAGAATGCGATTCAAACTAGAGTGTGTAAAGGGTCGGGGAGATTGCCTTGACCAAACCTTACCCAATTTGTAGAAAACTTCTTTTTAAGAAAGTAGTGTTTGTAAAAATATCATAGTGGGTTGGAAAAAAATGGACAGGGTGAAATTTGTAAAAAGCAAAAACTATTTTTACCTATTAAAAGAAAATGATGTAAGCACAAAATTACCAAAAAGTAATTGGAGGAACAAAAAAGACAGTCACGCCCACTTTTTAAGAACAACAAAAGAAAATCAATCTCTCCTCTGAGATCGGTCTCTCTCTCTCTCTCTTTTTCTCTGCTCCTAACCGATCTCTCTCTCTCTCTCTCTCTGTCTCACGCATTTCGAAGCCCCATCATCACAAGCTCTTCGAAGACAATCTCGCCCGAAAATGGGTACCTTCTCATTCCTCTGATCAATCTGATTTATATAACCCTAATGATAATTATAACGAGACGTTTATTTATTAATTTTTGGAATTTTCCGTTAACATTAATTTGCTGCGTTACGCTCCTGATCGCCATGAATTTCAGGCGTTTATTGATTGTGATGCCGAGAGTGGTAATGGGTATTTAGCATTATCTGCATGGGTTTCAGTTTTGGGTAACTGTTTATGTAATCTGATTTTAATTGACTCTGATGTGATTGATTTGCCTCAGTTTGCTGAAAATTTTGGGGCTTCGAACTGTTTGATTAAGCTCCTCGCTTTCAATTCGGAGTCTGGTGATTTATAGGAGGAAACAATAGATTGTAACAACCTTTCTTGTATTTGTTTGGTTAGTGAGAAAGTATAAGAAAAGAAAACAAATCTTATCTTTATTGTTCCTTGAGTCTTAGCTTGAGACGCCGGAAATGTAAATCGGTTGTCTTCTGGGGGTAATATGATTTTTTTGGCTTGGTTGAGGTGAGATATGAAAACCCGAAACACATATTTAATTGGTTTAGCCTTTCCTTCAGCATTTTCATAACGAGTTAAGATTAATTTGCACACTTGTAGATCAGTCTAAAATATTTACCTTTCTAAATTTAAGAACTAAAAAATATTATGTTGTTGTTGTGATACAAACAAAAACCATGCAGATACTTATATGATCGGTTGCTTTTTTTAGGTTAATGAGGAAATGATAGTTATTTTTTATGATTGTATAATCTTAGTCTTTCTGGATTTTGGCTTTGTACCACTGCTTTGTATGATATTTGAATCAACAAACACAGTGTGTTCATCACTAGATTGATTTTTTTGATCAGTATTCCTAGAACATTTTGTATCTTTGGAATCCAAGGCTTTTGTTTCCTATTTAACACATGAGCATATTCTCATCCAGCGAACAGTGAGGAGTGCTGCTCTACTCAGCTTATTGATGGGGATGGTGCATTCAATGCCACTGGAATTGACCGTTTAATCAAGGAAGTTAAATTGGGCGAATGCGGACTTTCCTACGCCATTGTCTCCATTATGGGCCCACAAAGTAGTGGTACGCATTCTTATCTCCCTAAGCATAACAGTGTTTTATTTTCCACGGGCGACTTTGGTTGAGGGTTTATAAATGATGATGAAATGTATTTCATATTGAACATTAGAATGCTACATGTTTGAAGCTTAATCTGATGGAGAAGAGTTCATAATATTCTTTGGTAATTAAGGGCATGGATATTATATATTTGTTCTCGGGAATATGTTTTTTGCTTTCTCATCCTATTGTTATATGCTGCATTTTGAATGCATCTTGCATAAATGGGTTTCATATTGGTTTTCTCTTCATAATTATTGGTTTATTTTAGTCACGACACGACACATAATATGTGAAGGTTTCACTTAATTTCAATTGTTTTTTCAATAATGATTTGGCCAGGAAAGAGCACACTGTTAAATCATCTATTTGCTACCAATTTTAGGGAGATGGACGCTTTCAGAGGAAGGCAAGTTGTCATAATGCTCAATATGAAATTAGTTAATTTTCTATTTTAGCGATCAATAATATGATAGGCATGTTTTTTTCCAGGTCTCAAACAACGAAAGGTATTTGGTTGGCAAAATGTGCCGGTATTGAGCCTTGTACTCTTGTCATGGATTTAGAGGGTACAGATGGAAGAGAACGAGGAGAGGTGCTTTCAACACCCTGCTTTTAGTTTCATCAAATTTTGGTCGTGCTTGAATTTTATTGTCTTTAACAGTTCTCTGTTCAAATTATATAATAAAACTATATTTGTGCATACATTGCATGCATGGTTTTCTACCGGGTAATCTTGATTTCCGACTCCAAAAGAGAAAAGAATCATTGTCTTCAAATCGGGATTATTGATTTTTTTTCTCTTGCTACAATGTTTTCAATATAGAGTGGCGTGCTATAACCCCTTGCCCCCATCATTCATTCATTTGTGCAATTAGTGTCATGTGACTTTCCTGACAAGGTTTAATTTTTTCCATACTGAGAAATAGATTTTGAATAGTTGAGTAATGGGTTTCCACTAAAATGATTCTGAAAATCTTATGTATTAAGGACTCTATAAGAGCGCAGAAAGTGGATTCTCATATGTTCTTAGTCTTTATTCACATTTTACTAGAATGCGTGATTCTGTGAAGATTCTGTTCAAGGTTGCAGTCTTTTTAAATTGAATTTGGTTAAATAATTTCATATATTTGGATTTGAACTATATAACTGTAAAATCCGATCTTAGGGTTTAAACAGGTGTATAGAAGAAAGGATACAATTGCTTTTTGTTTATTATTTGGCTTTTTGTTCATAGGATGATACAGCATTCGAGAAGCAGAGTGCCCTCTTTGCTCTTGCTGTTTCAGATATTGTGCTCATAAACATGTGAGTTTTTTTTCCCCAATTATATTATTTTTTTAAAATTTTAAAATATATTGATATTGTATTACTTATTGTCTACTTATTTTGTATTAATTATTGTTTAGGTTTTGTATTTGTCAGTCTTTGTTAGTAACTCGCTTTAGAAATTTTTATGTAGGTGGTGTCATGATATTGGCCGTGAGCAAGCTGCAAATAAGCCTCTTCTAAAGACTGTGTTCCAAGTATTTTTCTACCTAGCTTTCTTCTTTAAAAAGTTAGTATGAATTTCATAAGATCGATGCCTTGAACTTTATACCTGAATTTGATAACAGGTGATGATGCGATTGTTTAGTCCACGTAAAACAACTCTGATGTTTGTAATCCGTGATAAGACAAGGGTTCGTACTTTCCTTCTGGTGTTCCTATGTCATAGCTTGAGATGGAAACAATTTTGTTTACATTTATTATTCATTTTTGAGTATGTTACATTGTTTAGTTTTTTTTGGTAGAAGGTTTTTCC
The DNA here is from genome assembly GCF_002207925.1 of Prunus avium. The sequence continues at coordinate 76,380 of NW_018922342.1, read as the reverse complement.
AGTTTTTTATAGTACAATTATCCTTTTTTTGTTTGTAGACGCCGTTGGAAAATTTAGAACCAGTGCTTAGAGAAGACATTCAGAAGGTAAGTGATTTGGTACTTTATTTGCTATATTTTGACTTCAATTGATGTTGATTTTCAACCGCATCTCTCCTTCTGCAGATATGGGACTCTGTTCCTAAGCCTGAAGCCCACAAGGAAACTCCATTAAGTGAATTTTTCAATGTAAGATATCAACGTTTTTATTTTATTTTTGACAGATAACCTTAGACATGTACTCGTTTTTGTGGGATAACCTATTTAAGAATTATGTGGGTTGACAATGAGTTTTGATGACTGCATGGCTAGGTTGAGGTTGTTGCTCTTTCAAGTTATGAAGAAAAGGAAGAACAATTTAAAGAGCAGGTATCTATGCTTCCCCCCTCTCTTTTGTTGTTTCCATTTTCCTTAAAGAAACGGATTATCTCATTTCTATTTTTATTTTACAATGCACTTGTATTCTGTGCAGTATTTTTTATCTAAATTTCGGTTTTTAGTTTGGAATACAAAGAAACTTAGCTTTTAGCTAGAGGAAGCTATCTAACATTTTTGTTTCTGTTTTTGGTAATTAATGTCTGTAAATAAAGGTTGCTAGCTTGAGGCAGAGATTCTTTCATTCTATTGCACCCGGAGGTCTTGCTGGTGACCGACGGGGAGTAGTTCCTGCTTCAGGGTTTTCTTTCAGTGCACAACAGATATGGAAAGTCATCAAAGAAAACAAAGATCTTGATCTTCCTGCTCACAAGGTAAAACTGTGAATGTAAATTCACTTACACCATTCACGTATTATGTGCATATTGTTTTGAATAAGCTATCTTTTATTCATCCATTGTAGGTCATGGTGGCTACTGTACGTTGTGAAGAGATTGCCAATGAGAAGTATGCTGATTTTTCAGGAAATGAGGTACCTGTTTTTCATGTAGCGTCTTAAAATCTTTTCAATGTTGTAACTTTGGTGGCCCTTGAACTCCTAAATTATCACAGGAGTGGAGTCAATTGGAAGAGGCTGTTCAATCTGGTCCTATCTCTGGCTTCGGGAAGAAGCTCAGTTCAATCCTTGATACTTGTCTATCAGAGTAAGTATCTTCATCTGATTTATCAACGTCAAAGCTGTAAGATATGACTTGATCTAATGAGAGAGAAGTTCTGTAACTGACTTGTGAAGATCCTCTTAATTGAGTGGCATGCACTTTAGGTGAAGACATCTAAAATTCACTATGATGGTATTAGGTCTTATATTTCCAACTTGCCTCTAGGTTCTGGATTAGTGTATTTATGATGTGCAAGACTCTTACGTCAGCCTAATTTCAAGTCAACTGGAAGATCTAAGTTTACTAGTTGCTTTTTTGGTATACACGAATAGTTTAGCATTGTTTCTTTTCAATAATTTTTTGGAATGGTGACTGATCAAGTGTCGTCCATGTTATTTTCTTAATTTTTTTGGGTATGTATCCACAAGGTTGAGTCCTTGACAAAGATGGAAGAATACACAAATGGAGTAACAGAAAAGAGAAACAATCTCAGTGAAATAAGAGAAAGAGAGAAAAGGGAAACAAAGTGGTCATAGTTTCCTGCTTTCCGTCATGTAGTCTATACAACACAATCTTATATGTCAGTTTATGTTTAGAATTTTGGTTAACTTCTCATCTTTTTAGAAAAGTGCACATAAAATTGCCATCACTTCAATTCTACTGAGCAACTTTAAGGTTTAAGGTGTCTGCTGTCTCTAAGTAGTAAGTACACCTTTGGACTTGTATGGCTGAATAATTATTTGTTTTAGTTGATTAATTTGTTTACTTTTTCTATTTTAGGTATGATGCAGAGGCTACATATTTTGATGAAGGTGTCAGAACTGGGAAGCGCAAGCAGCTTGAAGAAAAATTGCTGCAAGTAAGTAATCTCAATATTATTCTTGTGACAGTTATGTTCCCACTCCCCTTCTTTCCTTGTGCCATAGATGAGTGAAATATAGCAGTTGAATTGAGACTTTGTGGTGCTGCATTTTCAGTATTTTTTGCCTATAGAAACTGGAGATAAAATTTTGTTTCTGGTTCCTCCTTGAATATGCAATGCATGTCAAATTGATTGGGGGACATTCACTGTTTACAGGAGGCCTTTTGAGGCCTTCCCAGTGCATCAAATTTAAACTAATTTTGCATAAAATTAACCTATTTTTTATAGAATGAGTTTCGAATTTCATCAATTTGATTTATATTTTTTTCTTCTGTTATTGATTCTTTTCACTGTATTGTTAGCTTGTCCAACCTGCGTTCCAAGCTTTGCTGGGACATATAAGATCTGGTTCTCTGGATAAGTTCAAGGAAGCATTTGATAAGGCCTTGAATGGTGGGGAGGCATTTTCAGTGGCTGCTTGCAATTGCTCTGAGTCATTTATGGCTCTATTTGATGAAGGATGTGCAGGTATGTTATATCTTTCCTTTAGCCTACTAAATTTTTTTGCAACTTTTTTTTTAAAATTCTTTGTTAAATAAATTAAGCATGTCATATAGCTTGGAATAATCAGAATTTTATCAGTGATAAATAATGAAATGTAATTTCTCTTATGCGTTTTGTTCACACATGAAGAAGGTGGAAATTTATGTTTGTAGGTCGAGTTGGACAAGATGGAGAATATGCATAGGAGCTTGTGAGGGAGTTTCTTCAGTTCGTGCTGCCAAGCTAGCTGAACTTACTGCACTTAATGAGGTATAATATATATTTTATTCATTGACTCTTGTGAAATGATTGGGGTGACTGGTAATTTTAAACTCGAGCAAGAATTTGACTGGAAGAAGAAACTAAAAGGGAAGTGGGATGAAGCGGAAACTAAACTATTTTGATATGCTAATTTTTAAGGAGTTGACAGGTTTGTAGTGGCATCTATAGTTTGGCGAACTTTTTCTCAATGGTTTTCAGTCCCTATATGTATATTGTTGACTAAATTGTCTCAGGAACCTGGCTGATATTGTAACTATTTTTGTAGGCAAAATTGAAGGAGGCCTTATCAGGACCGGTGGAAGCCCTTCTAGATGGAGCTAATAGTGAAACCTGGCCTGCAATAAGAAAACTTTTCCGGCGTGAGACAGAATCAGCCGTCTCTGGGCTCTCTAGTGCACTTTCGGGTTTTGATATGGATGAACAATCCAAGGGCAAATTACTTTCAAGTATGGAGGCATATGCAAGAGGTGTGGTAGAAGCTAAAACAAAGGAAGAGGCTGGAAGGGTTTTGATCCGTATGAAGGACAGGTAGGAAATACTTGCACTGGTTAAATTGTTTCAGATTTTATCTTATGCAATTGAGATTTATTTTTCATGGGTTTGCAACTTTATTTAGCCATGATTCTGATGATTTAAATTGCCTGCAGGTTTACAACATTATTTAGCCATGATTCTGATTCAATGCCACGTGTTTGGACTGGGAATGAAGATATTAGAGCAATCACCAAAACTGCCCGTTCTTCAGTATGGCATGATTTATATTATATCATCTATTAGAACTAGTTTGAATTTTCCCTGAAGCTTTGTTAATTATATTGCTATTCTTTCAGTCCTTAAAATTGCTCTCTGTTATGGCTGCAATCCGTTTGGATGATGGTGATGCTGATAATATTGAGAATACTTTATCCCTTGCCTTGGTGGATTCCACAAATGTTGCTGCTAAAGATAGGAGTATCACAACAGCTGACCCACTGGCTTCAAGCACTTGGCAAGAGGTGCCTTTTCTTTTGTTTATTTCTTGCTTTTAAATTTTTAATTTGCAAGTATTGTTACAATAGGTGTTTCAACCTTTAAAAGCTGTTACTTTGCGGTTTTCTAGCTTCAAAGCTATAGATTTTGTCCACAAGGCCATGCTGACCTGTGTTTTTCTGGGAAATCGCAGACAGAGACACACACACATACTTGAGTATGTTTATTTGATAGAGAAGACTCTCTGTCTGTATAATCCAATCTGAACTTGGTTTGGAAGTTGGGTTATATATAAGCTAGGCCATAAACTGTCTGTATCCCTCCCTCCCTCTCTTGCTGAACTAGGAGTTTTTTCATGTGGGGTCAACCTTTGCATCTACTCTGGTGTGTCAAAATTTAACCTTTTTCTTGATTCTCCACTGGTGTGCTATTTATTATGCCAACTATGGTGCAGTAAATTGCTTACCATAATTTGGCATTGGTGGCATCTTCAATATGAAAATGTCGAACATGTATGAATGTCCCATCATATGAAACAATCATGGCATGGGTGGGACAATAAAAGATAAAGATTAAGTAATGACATTTGGCATAATTTGAGCTCATATTCCAAAATATGACATATATAACTCTTTTTTTGGGGGGGTATCAAAATATAGCATTGGAACTCTTGTAGAATTAATGGCCCGGGGTCAGCTGACAGCCTTAGTTGGCTCTGCCAATGCTTTCTCTCATGTGCTTAGTGTGGTACTACCAGTAGCCCTTAGTTTGCATGTAAGCACCAAGTAGCTTTTGTGATTTTTTTTTTCAACTTATGTGCAGGTTTCCTCCTCAAAAACATTGATCACACCTGTCCAATGCAAATCTTTGTGGAGGCAATTCAAGGCAGAGACTGAGTACAGTGTTTCTCAGGCTATTTCTGCACAGGTATGATATTTCACCTGTTAATGCGTGAACTATATATATTTTTCCTTTTTTCTGTATGCTATGATATTTTGAAAATAAATGGAAACCATAAACTGTAATCTTTTTGTTTCCTATAATGTGTTATTTATGGTTAAATTCTCTTTCTGGTTTGGTTTAGATTTATAGCACCATTATGACTATATTGGTCTGATGCCTTGCTAGATTTTGTTTATTTTGGATTACAAGGCTCAACATTTTTTCGTATTGTTTATAGAAAATGGTTCTAAGGGGTTAAAGAGGTGGAAAGAGACATCAATAAAGATGGCCTCTTAACTCATGCTTTGTAATTGAGTCGGTGCATGCAATGTTGCTATTGCCCTGCATAAATGATTACTGTTAATTGGCATAGATTCAAAGTTTTAGTATATCACGGTTGAGATGAATACATTTTGCACATGTTTGAATATCCTTATCAATCGCTCTTCAGTGGTTAACTTTTCTCAAAATTTTGATAGTTGTCTCCATTGCACATGTTGTTCTACTTTTCAGGAAGCTAACAAGCGTAATAACAACTGGTTACCACCTCCTTGGGCAATTGTTGCCTTGATTGTCCTGGGATTCAATGAATTTATGACACTTTTAAGGTACATACTTTCCCTATACTGAGGATAGATGATGATGATGGTGTTCTACCATTAAATTTTATGCATTACCGCTATTCTCACACATTCTCATACCTTCATGGCAGAAATCCTTTGTATCTGGGTGTCATCTTTGTTGGCTTTTTACTCGTTAAAGCCCTATGGGTGCAGCTAGATGTCGCGGGTGAATTCCGCAATGGTGCTGTGAGTATCAAATTTTGTTTTAATTGTTGATTGCTTTCCTTCCCTCGCCCCTTCCCAATCTATTTGGTTTCATGAAAATTGGCCTTAAAACTGACCGCACTTTCAAATAAAAGTGGAATTGCTTAATAGAAAGGAAATTATAGTTTGAGTATGAGCATGTCAGTTTCTTATGAAAACTGCGGATACCAGTTTTGATAAATAACTGAAGTTTGGGAACGAAAATCAGTTATGGCAAAGAGCAGCTTCCTAGCAAACATATTAGTATATTTATATCATCTGTCATACTACTGTGCAGACTTGTTTTAGGTGAAAATTTTCCACTAGTTTATCGTGCAAATTTCGTTCCTTGAAAGCTCTTCTTTTCAGAAAATAATGTTTATTGTTCTCTACCACTTACTCAGCAAACAAATATGGAATCTAAGTAAGATTAGCTGCTGGCCCTTATTTTAGTAAATTATTTGAGAAAGAACTTTGGTCATAAAATACGAATAACCACAATATGTTACTGTAAAAAGGTTTTTTAGAAGTGGGCTTATAACTGTGTGCTACTATGTCTACAGCTTCCCGGGCTTATTTCTTTGTCCAGCAAGCTTGTTCCAACTATCATGAACATGATTAAAAGACTAGCAGACGAAGGGGCAAATGCTGCAGCTAATGATCCTCATCGGAACCCTCCACTAGCATCAAAAAACTTTACGAATGAAGGGAATGCTAGCAGTGAAATGTCATCTAGTGCCTCATCTGGACTGACAGAATCTGACTACACCAGCCCTGCAAAACAAGACTAGTTAAACTAAGCTATCTTGATCAAAGAACATTTTTTATGTTTGAAGATGCTGATGTTCTGCGCACTTATTGTAATGGTGTTACTCACATATCATCTTCGTATATTAGGTCTGTGAGCTTGCACATCGCTGTCGCAAGCACGTAATGGTAATATTTTTGTAGGCATCATTTTTGAGCAAGTGCCAACATACAAGGGGCTGTTTGTTGTTGTGAGGAAGTCCCCATTAAATAGTTCTTTCTTTGAGTCTTAGGTGTTTTTGCTTTCTCGTTTGTTGGACAAGCTACAAAAGGCTCCATTCAGTGCTCGATATTGATTTTGAAGTTAGTTGATTATGATGACTTGCATCAGTTTTGTATTGCTACGGTTGTAACCATGTTTGGTTGTATTTTACTGAAAATTGTCAATGGCCAATTCTTAATTCATATGGCTTCTGAGGGGACATCGTCATTTCCCGTATAAACGTAGTAGCCCGATCATTTCCTTTATCAGTTCTTATTTCATAGTAAAGTTCTATTTCCAATATACTATACCCTCGTTGTATGGTAATGGCATGCCACCACACAGATCACGCCACCAAGGCAAGCAAGTCAATAATCATCACAAAAGGAATAAAATAAATTAAGGCAAGTTAATCAAATCAAAATAACAAAAAATAAACAAATAAATTGTTCAAGCCGAGCCCAGTGATCACAAGATTAAAAAATTTCGACAAACCCGAAAAAGGATCCATTGTCACTGCGTGTTCTGCAAAAGTGTGCCTGCGTGTTCAACAAACATGTTGCTCCTGTTAGATCTATTTGTCAACTATGTCTCATAACAATTGACAATATAAATTAGATGAGCTGGGGCCAATGCAAACAGAAAAGTTGGACTTAATTGGAATTTTCTGCCATGCTACAGTACGTAGACATTTCTGATTCAAATACCCACGTTATTTCATTAGCAGGGAAAGTGCAAGCAAGCTCTCGCCAAGAACCTCTCCTAGCTCAAGAGCTGAACCCTTCACATTTTTGAATCGCCATGGATGCTGCTGCCACTACTCATCCAAACAAGAGCAACTCTTTATTAGGAAATGGTGGGTCTCTATATACCCTACTGTTATTAATTAGATCATGATCATGCTATTTTTATTTCGTTTGATCTATCGATCCTCATTCATATGCTTTCAGTTGATGCACGTTACACTAATTAACTAGTATATAATATATATATATATATATATATAAGGCCAAAAGAGGGCAGAGCCCCCCTCATACTCGACCTTGGCAACAAGCCTTAGACGACTTGGATCAATTCCCATCCTGAGAAGCCTTTTTTGAGGATTCATCTGGTTCTGCTGATTCCTGCTCTGCCAAGTCTTCTGAGGCTTGAATTCACAACCTGCATAAGGAAGACTTAAAAGCAAGACCAAAGGGGGAGGAAGAGGAAAGTAGCACGACCAGCGTCCCAGGAAGCTTAGCAAGCCACTAACGAGTTCTCAAGCAGGAAGTTCAAACTAAACAGGCTATGTGCGAACGACTCCTGATTAATCCTGATTAGTTCTCACCCGTCGACTTCCTTGAAACTCTCAGCGCACTCTCTTGAAACTCTGAGCACATCACTGATGAAAGTGTGGGTGCCCACAATGGCGGCTCTACCATCTCCAATGCTTCCATGGCTATTTCCAAACGGTCAGGAAACAGTCTTGTATGTCGAATATCTTTCCTTCCTTTCCCTTCGTCTATTCTCGTCTCGAGAGGTCTTGACGATACTCTATGTGCGAACGACTCCTGATTAATCCTGATTAGTTCTCACCCGTCGACTTCCTTGAAACTCTCAGCGCAATCTCTTGAAACTCTGAGCACATCACTGATGAAAGTGTGGGTGCCCACAATGGCGACTCTACTAGGGATAGAAAAGACTCCAATGCGTCCATGGCTATTTCCAAAAGGTCAGGAAAGTCCGCAGGCGGTGTATGTCGAATATCTTTCCTTCCTTTCGCTTCGTCTATTCTCGTCTTGAGAGGTCTTGACGATACTCTTCTGGAGAACTGCCTAGGCCCAGTCACAGGATCATATGAGAACGTCGTGCGGATGCTCAGGTGCCGTAGGCTAAAACGACGCGCGGATCCTACAGTTTGATTGGCTGAGCTATTTACAGCCCCCCCTCCATCTTCTCAGCTCCTTTACAGAAAAAATCTCATAATTTTAAGTTTTTGTCAATTTTTTCTCTTGCATGGGTTTATTACACATGCAAAGATATATAATTCAACAGTTTGATACAAGGCATATGCGTTGCGTTTAAAAATGAAGACGGCGCCAGGATCAAACCGGAATCTGGCGACTTCGCCGGACCAGAGCTACCTCCGGCGACATCGCCGGTGGCGGCGCCGGTGATGGGTCGCCGTTAACTAGTTGGTTTTGTTGTTAGGTCTTACACTTCAGCCGTCTCTCACAGACAGTAGGGTGAGGCTTACGCGTGGACACAGCCATGAGATGATCAAGTTTTCTTTTAATTTTTCACTTCAGATTTTAAAAATATGACGTTGACCGCACCCTATCTAGAGATATTGCTTTTGTAAGTAATAATACAAGTAAGTAATAATAATTAAGGGGACAATTTCGTAAAAAGGAAGGGTCGACCTGTCTCACGTTGACCGCACCCTGTGTAGAGATATTGCTTTTGTCTGATTATTCCTATCTACCGTATTTCAGCATTTTCTTCTCCGGTGAGCGGTGATGGCTGCTGCTCTACTCTGCTTGTTGGTGGTGACAGAGAGTTTGATGTCACTGGATTTGAAAAGTTTACAAAATTCACAGAGTTTGCTAAAGTTGGACTTTCTTATCGTGTTGTCGCCATTATCGGCCCACAAAGTAGTGGTATGCATTCTTACTTACCTTTTAATCTTCATTTCTGACTTGGTTGAGAATTCACAAAAATATCACTCTGGTGAATAAGATGAAGCTAAGTTTTGAAATTCTGCTACCATGTTTTGAAGCTTAATCAGATGGAGCAGGGTTTACAAAATTACGATATGTTTTTGGTCGTTCTCTGTTTTCTTATCTGATATTGATATATGAGAAAGTCTTTTTAATACTAATCATCTGTCCAGGAAAGAGCACACTGCTAAACCATTTATTTCATACCAACTTTAAAGAAATGGACGCCGTTAAAGGAAGGCAAGTTCTCTCATAATGCTCAAAATGACAACTTTGTTGTGTTATGTTTTCTCTTAGTGACCATGAATATGATGGGATATGCTTTTATTCCAGGTCTCAAACAACAAAAGGTATTTGGGTGGCAAAATATCCCACCAGTCACCCTTTTACTCTTGTTATGGACATGGAGGGTACAGATGGGAAAGAACGAGGAGAGGTGCTTTTAGTTTTCATCATCAAATTTCAATTTATGGCCATGCTTGAATTTATTGTCATTACCAATTCTCTGGCCAACACACGAATCCATTGCTGGATGATCACTTTTTATTTCTTTGACTACCGCTCTTACTTGTAGCTTACAGATGATAGACATTTTACTCTTACTTAATCAAGAACAGAAATGAGAAATGAAAATGACCGATTTAAGGTCCTAGGATTGGAATCCGGATTTATTGATTGTTTCCAAATTTTAAAAACAAAAAATGCACAACTCTATCAGGATTGCTTGTCATGGTTGCAATCTACTTAATTGGAATTTGGTTATTTATTTACAGGATATAGCATTCGAGAAGCAGAGTACTCTTTTTGCCCTTGCTGTAGCAGATGTAGTGCTCATTAACATGTGGGTTTTTCTTTTTCCCCTTCTTTATTGACTGTTTGGATTTGTAATATTTTCCCCGTCTGTGTGAGTAATTTTCTTTAGCAATTTTGTGTAGATGGTGCCATGACATTGGCCGTGAGCACGCTTCAAATAAGCCTCTCCTAAACACCGTGTTCCAGGTATTTTCTTCCTACCTACAAATTTCAGAGGCTTGATTTCTTGAACTTTATGCTTGAATTTGTTAACAGGTGATGATGCGATTGTTTGGTCCTCGTAAGACAACCCTGATCTTTGTCATCAGTGATAAGACAAAGGTTCCTTCTTTTCTTTTAGTATTTCTCTGTGATTTGAGATGGAGCCAATTTGCATTTGTCTTTGTTATTTATTTTGGTAGTCTGTTGCATCGTTTCCTTCCTTGGTATAAGGCCATTCCACTCTAGGCTGAGTTTTTGATAGTGTAGTTATGCTTTTTTGTTTGTAGACGCCACTGGAGAATTTAGAAAGCGAACTTCGGAACGACATTCAGAAGGTTAACTAATTTGGTGCTTTATTTGTTGTTGCCTTACTTTTAGTGTTGTTGTGTTAACCCCGTCTCTCCTTTACTGCAGATATGGGAGTCTGCTCCTAAGCCTGAAGCCCACAAGGAAACTCCACTGAGTGAATTTTTCAATGTAAGATGTCATGCTTATATGACAGATAAGATTTCATGTTTATTTGATGTTACTGTGGTGAAAACTATCGATCATGTGTATTGATTGACAATGTGTTATATTTATGACTAAAAATGGCTAGGTTGAGGTTGTTGCGCTTTCAAATTATGAAGACAAAGAAGACACATTTAAAGCGGAGGTACGCATATGTGCTATGAGGGCACCATGCAGATTTTCTTTCTTTTCTTTGGGCCTTGCACACCATGTCAAATTGAATATCTCATCTTTTTTGTTCATGGAATACGACTAAGTTATCTTGATACATAAAAAGGACCATACAAGATTTTTCTGAAAAGAAAACGAAGAAAATAACTAGGCAGGTGTTGCAGGGTTTCTCAAATGTTGCTGTATATTTTATTTCTTTAACACTTCGTCGACTACATTAAAAAATGTTTCTGTTCTCTGTCATTGCCATTTCCTCTCTCATCTTTTGTTGCATTCCAGTTTCTGCCTAAAGAAACCAATTGTGCCATTTCTGTTTTTAATACTAAAATGCCTAGTATTCAAATTTATGCATCTTGGGCAGGTTTGCCCTTTTTTTGGTCAAATTTATGTAACTTATGTTTGTGAATGAAAGGTTGCTTGCATGAGGCAGAAATTCTTCCATCATAACAAACTTGCTGGAGATCGACAGGCGGTAGTTCCTGCTTCAGGATTTTCTCTGAGTTTACAGGAAATTTGGGAAAAAATAAAAAAAGACAGAGATCTTGATATTCCTTCCATCAAGGTAAAAATGTGAATACAATTATTTTTTGGTCGAAAACTGTGAATACGATATATGCATGTAAATTTGAACAAGTCATCCATAACTCTTCCATTGCAGGTCATGGTGGCTACTGTACGTTGTGAAGGGATTGCCAATGAGAAGTATTCTGCTTTTGCAGCAAATGAGGTACCTGTTTTTCATATATTGCCATATTTTCCATCTTCTTCAATTCTAGTTGGATGGCCTTGAATTGCTTTGGAATTATCACAGGAGTGGATTCAGTTGAAAGTGATCTCAGTTCATCCTGGTGGCTTTGGAAAGAAGCTGAGTTCAATAATTGATACTTGTATATCGGAGTATGTATCTTTCACTTATATTTTAGCTTGTTGTGGTTGAATAGTTCTTTATATTTAGTTTAATTTGTTTTTTATAATTCTAGGTATGATGAAGAGGCTACATATTATGATGAAGGTGTCAAATCCGTGAAGCGCAAGCAGCTTGAAGAAAAATTGCTGCAAGTAATGAATCTTGACATCATTCTTGTTGAACCATATATTACAAATTGTTCTCCTTCCCCCCCTCTTTCCTCGTGCTATAGATGGCTGAAATATAGCAATGCAACCGAGACTTAACGGTTTTGGACTTACAGAAAATTTTGCCTCAAAGACCAAATTGTGTTTGTTATTCCTTTGATTGTGGTTGATACAATTTCTGTCATGACTCATCCTCTAATCTGCCATGCATGTCGATCGGGGATGTACACATTTTACAGTGAGGCGGCCTTTCAAGGCCTTCCAAGTGCATCACAGTAGTTGAACTGATTTGACATAAATTATCCTCTCTTTTTAAGCTTCCAATTTTAATTATCAATTCGATTTACATATCTTTCTTCTATTATTGATTGGTTTCACTGTCTTATTAGCTTGTTCAACCTGCATTCCAAGATCTGCTGGAACTTAAAAGATCTTCTACTCTGGATAAGTTCAAGGAAGCATTTGATAAGGCCTTGGACGGGGTCATCGAGGGATTTTCTATGACTGCTCGTAATTTCACCGAGTCTTTTATGGCTCAATTTGACGAAGGCTGTGCAGGTATGTTTTGAGAATGGCATTCCTTTAGCCAAAATTGGAAACTCAAGGATAAAATGCAAAAACTGAAATACATAATAAAAGAAACACTTCAAAACCATTAAGCCAAGATAGATAAGTCACAAGACAAATTGAAATTTATCCTTGTACGCTCAAACACATCTCACGTACAAGCTGACTTCCTGCCGATTAGTCAATTATGGATCAATAGATAATACTGGAATACTTAGTAAGTTATAAAACCAAATACACTAACCTTGTTCAGCCACATAGAAAGATTCCTCATCTTTGGATAGAAGAAAAATTCCTGCTAGTCTGTATGCTTCATCTCCCATGTTGTGCTACTACAGGCAATTGCATGATGAATTACTCACATCTTTGGACAGAAAGTTATTCATCATGTATTTGCTTGTAGCACAAGTTTGATCATGAATCTTTGAGTGCATAGATCTTGTAATGTATTGAGTTGCTTTGGCTCACTTAATAATACACTGCAAGATGTTTGCAAACAACGATCATGGATCTTTCTTGCCACGACAAAATAATAGCTTCATACTGTTGCCGTGCCAAAATTTTCCTGCAAACATTATCAAGCTTTCAGTTTTACAAGCTTTAAACTATTGCTGCAACGAAAACCTGGTTTGGTAGGAGATAATATAACTTAAGCTCTGATACCACATGTAATACTTAATGAGTTATAAAACCAAACACGCTAACCTTGTTCAGCCATAGAGTCGAATAGAGTGCACGATAGAAATAGAGAGATCTTCTCCTAGAAGCCGATGCCTTATGCTCTAATTCTAGATGGGGTGAATATGTGTATAAGCTTGTATAAGCTAGAATATCACCTCAGTGAGTTTAAGACATTAAACAATATTACAAATAGGCCTTTTGAATTGGCGTCATTAATATGTGTTTTACTTACTTGCTCTGTAAATTACAATGAGATTAACACAGTATTTATGCAGATGCTGTTATCAAACAAGCAAACTGGGACACATCTAAAGGAAGGGATAAACTTAGACGTGATATAGAAGCCCATGTTGCTTCAGTTCATGCCGACAAGATAAAGGACCATTGTGAGGTATAATAGCATATTTTTGTTCATTCTCTCTTCTGAAATAGTTGGGGTTACTGGTTTTCATCAACCCGAGAGCGAGAATTCGGCTCCAAAAGAAAGTAAAAGTTGAGCTACTACTGTGATAAGTTAATTTTGTTAAGGACATTGATTGCTTACGTTGTAACAGATTCCATGTAGTGTCTATTGTTACAAAGTTGTCATAGGAACTTGGTTGATGATGATGTAACTATAAAATGCAGGCAAACTTGAGGGAGCTGTTATCAGGACCGGTGGAAGCCCTTTTGAAGCAAGCTAATAATATGACCTGGCCCACAATAAGAAGACGTCTTCGAGAGGCTCATGAATCAGCTTTCTCTGGGAGCGCTGCTGCAATTTCTGGTTTTGACATGGATGAACAAACCAAAGCCAAAATAGATGCAAGTCTAGAGAAATATGTAAGACGTATGGTTGAAGATAAAGCAAAGGAAGAGGCTGGAAGGGTCCTCATCCACATGAAGGAGAGGTAGGGAATTCTCTCTCTCACAATGGTTTGAACGTTATTTAAGATTTTATTGTATGCAATTGATATTTGAATTGCCTTTACAGGTTTGTAACCAAATTTAGCTACGATTCTAATTCAATCCCACGTGTTTGGAACCGGCGGGAAAATATTGGAGCGATCGCCAGAACTGCTCATTCTTCAGTATGGCTCAATTTTTATTAATTATGAGTAGTCACATATATTGACAGTTCTTGAGAGTTTGAATTTGAACTGAAGCTTTGTTAACTATAAATATTCATATTGTGTAATTTTTTCAGTCCCTAGAAGTGCTGTCTGTTATGGCTGTGATCCGTTTGGATGATGATGATGATGGTGATAAAATTCAGGCTACTTTAAACAGTGCCTTATTGCTGGATGAAGATATGAGTACCACAACACATGACCCACTGGCTTCAAATACTTGGGAAGAGGTGACCCTTCTTTTGTGCCTTTTTTTTTCCGCTTAATTTAAAGATACTTTGATCTAAACCACAGGGAGGTGGTTTCAAACTTGGGTGCAGAGTGAAGAACACATCTGCTCAAGCCAACTTGACTAAGCTCATATATGTATATCCAGACTTAATTTATTAATATTCAAAGATATTGCATACTAGATTAAGTAGAGAAATATTTACAAATAATATTGAGAGGGCTGGAGCAGGGCGGGCCGCATTGAGCTTGAGTTTAAACACTTGACCTAATCCCTACCCCACGCAAGGCCAGCTCTCCCATGGCTATAGCCAAAACGGACTTTGACCCATTGAATTTGGGCCGGGCCTCAAGCTCTCTCTCTCTCTCTCTCTCTCTCTCTCTCTCTCTCTCTCTCTCTCTCTCTCTCGTAAGACCATATATAAGGTTTTATGACTTTCCCCTTCCTATACAGGTTCCAACATCAAAAACATTGATCATACCTCTTAAATGCAAAGAGTTGTGGGAGGAATTCAAGGAAAACACCAAGGACATTGTTTCGAAGGCCATTGCTGAACGGGTATGATATCTTACCTATTAATAAATGGAAACTATATGTGAACTATAAATAGTTTTGTTTTGTCTCCCATAATGTGTTATTTGATCGCCTGCTGTTATGGAACTATGGTTAAAGTCTGTTTCAGGTTTTCTTTAGGTTTAGATAAACTTACTCATGAATGATTCGTTTCATTAGCTTAAAAATCTCTCTGAATTAAACTTACTCACACTCATACCTAGTCCATTAATTCAACATGCTGTTTTACTTTTCAGGAGGCCAACGCGCGTTTTCAACTACTTCCTTGGGCAATTGGCTGTTTGATTTTCGTGGGATGGATTGCCATTACGAGACTAAGAAGGTACACACTAGTTCCCCTACACTACACAGGAGGACATAGATGATGTTCTTTCTACCATATATATATATAATTTTATATATCCAGTACAAGTACCTCTACCATGTTCAAATTTATTCCTCCATGGATGCAGAAATCCTTTGTATCTGGGTGTGGGTGTCCTCCTTGTTGCTTTTTTACTCGTCATGCCCCTATGGTGCTGGTTTGCCAGTCTCTGGTGAAATCCGCAAGGGTTCTGAGTGAGTGTCACATTTTGTTTTAATTATTGTCTGTCACTCTCCCTACTCCTTCCCCCCTTAGTACTATACGTATAGACATTGGTACTCCTTGTATAGCATGCTTTTCGCCTCCACTGCTAGTGATTTTAACACTCCTCTTTGTTTCACCTCGTGCACTCAGGTGAGTGTTGAAAGAAAAAAAAAATTATTTAGTTTGGAGTGCAACTGGCTAAAACAAGAGTGCCAAAATTACTGGTTTGTGGGGATTCTGGAATAGGTCTAGTTATATACTGAGTCGTTAACTTGCTCATTCCTAATAATAGATTTGTTATGATTTCAGGTGAGGAGGGTAAAGAGTGAGAACACAACTATATAGTGGGCTTGGCGGTATGCTCTTGGAGAAATGGTTGCAGGGCCCCAATCGACTTTATTTCAATCAACACCAACAAAAACTAAAAACTAAAAAAATATTGAGTTCAAGTCCCAAATAAGTGACCTCAATTCAACTGGTTTTGAATACTAGAGTGGAATTATTGTACTGTTGTATTATTGATTATGAATTTTGTTTTGTATTGTTATTTCTTGTTCTAAATTGAAGACTACAACTATATAGCTATCATACTAAACTTATTTATTTTAGTTTCTGTAACGATTTTTTGCAACTTAATTTAATCTATGTTAAATTGCAATTTTGTTAGTTTAAGAAATAATATTTTGGACAAACTTTGCCTTACGGTACTTGCTTTGTTTTTCGTTTTGGAATATCAAACTAACTTGCTTCTCTTTCATGCGTATCATCAAAAAACTTTACGAATGAAGGGAATGCTAGCAGTGAAATGTCATCTAGTGCCTCATCTGGACTGACAGAATCTGACTACTCCAGCCCCTCAAAACAAGACTAGTAAAACTAAGCTCTCTTGATCAAAGACCATTTTTTCTGTTTGAAGATGCTGGTGTTCTGTGCACTTATTGTAATGGTGTTACTCGCATATCATCTTCGTATATTAGGTCTGTGAGCTTGTACATCGCTGTCGCAAGTATAAGAGCTGAGATCAATTGGTATATTTCAATAATAATGTTTACAGGTACAGGTCTATGATTATATACAGTTTGAATACAATCCTAATAAGGTAAATACAATCAGACTTGAGTGACTGAATCAATCCTAATCAAATAGAATAGGAAAGACAGCTTAGCATATATATCACATTTGACTTTCATACGGAGGAGCCGATTGTGTTGTTGATGGAGCAGATTGAGTTGTTGATGAACTGATCTCCTTTGATATAGGAGATTCCCTAATACGCCCCCGCAAGACGGTGGCACCATCGGAGACACCGATCTTGGAGCGAAGGAGATGGAAACGGGGACGCGGCAAGGGTTTGGTGAGAGCGTCAGCAAGCTGATCAGTAGTAGATACATGAGACACTTGAAGAAGACCACGAGTGACACGATCCCGTACAAACTGAAAATCAATTTCGATATGTTTCATACGGGAATGTAGGACAGGATTAGCGCAATAGAACATGGCTCCAATGTTATCACAGGAGACAACTGGTGTTGTGGGGAGAGGAATGCCAAGTTCAAGCAATAAGGACTGAATCCATGTGAGTTCAGAAGTGGTGGCAGCAATGGCGCGGTATTCGGCTTCGGTGGAGGAGCGAGAGACAGACCGCTGTTTGCGGGAGCTCCAAGAGATCAGATTTCCACCGAGGTAGACAACATAGCCAGTCGTAGACTTGCGATCATCATGATCACCAGCCCAGTCAGCATCGGAAAAGGCATAGAGACGATGAGAGGGGCGGCGACAAAGATGAAGGCCAAAGGAGATGGTACCCTTCAAGTAGCGAAGAAGACGCTTGAGTGCCTGCCAGTGAGTCTCGGAAGGAGAATGCATGAATTGGGAGAGCTTATTGACTGCGAAGGAGATGTCAGGGCGTGTAAGGCTTAGGTATTGAAGACCACCAACAAGACGACGGTAGGGAGTTGCATCCGTTGGGGGGGAGCCATCATGGAGCATAAGTGAGTCAGTTGTGGAGAGGGGCGTACTGACAGCCTTTGCACCATCCATCTTGGCATTGACAAGAAGATCATGAATGTACTTTTGCTGAGAGAGGAATAAACCAGTGGCTGTGGGAAGAACCTCAACACCAAGAAAGTAATGTAATGAGCCCAAGTCCTTGACAGAGAACCGAGTGGCTAAGAGTTGAATGAACTTCGCCACAAGTGAGGAATTATTACCTGTAATAAGAAGATCATCAACATAAACCAAAAAATAAATTACAGTAGTCCCATTTTTGAAGAGAAAGAGCGAGGCATCAGAGATGGCATTGACAAAGCCATGGGAGAGCAAAAATGAGTGTAATTCCTTGTACCACGCCCGTGGAGCCTGTTTGAGGCCATAGAGGGCTTTCCTCAATTTACACACATGAGATGGATTATTAGCGTCAACAAAACCAGGCGGTTGGACCATATAGACATTTTCACGGATTGTGCCATGAAGAAAAGCATTGTTAACGTCCAACTGACGTATTGGCCAACCATGAGTCACGGCAAGATGCAAAACAATTCGTATGGTAGTAGGTTTGACCACCGGACTGAAAGTGTCTGAAAAATCAACACCAGGACGTTGGTGAAAACCCTTGGCAACTAAGCGTGCCTTGTACCTGTCAATAGTGCCATCAGGATGCCGTTTGATACGAAACACCCACTTACAACCAATAAGATTTTGAGAGGGGAGTGAAGGAATGAGCTCCCATGTACCATTGGGGATGGTAAGAGAGGAGCAGCAGGAGCAGCAATGGGGGCCAGGGCTACTGATGGTGACGGCTCCGAGACGGGGGCAGATGCTGATGATGAGGCTGATGTGACATGTGGTGGCATCGAAGAAGAAACAACCGGTGCAACAGGCATGGTGGGTGAGTGTATAGGAACATAAGTAACTGGAGGAAGAGAGGAGACCCAAGTGTGAGAGTTATCAACAGTGACATGGGGAATGGAGGAAGGGAGGTTGGCAAGAGGAAAAGTGGACTCATCAAATTGAACATGCCGAGAGATAAAAATTTTGTTGGAGGAAAGATCAAGACACTGAAAGGCACTTTGATTAGGTGAGTAACCAAGGAAGAGACATGGGCGGGAACGAGGAAGTAATTTATTTGAATTGTAAGGACGTAACCAAGGAAAACACAAGCACCCAAAGGTACGAAGACGGGAGTAATTGGGCTGTTCATCAAATAGTTGAGTGAATGGGGAGAGATTGTGGAGAAGCGGAGTGGGCATGCGGTTGATAAGATAGGCAGCTGTTTTAAAGGCATAAGACCAATAGGTGAGAGGTAAAGAAGCTTGATGAAGAAGGGTGAGACCGGTTTCAACAATATGACGGTGTCGCCGTTCGGCGACCCCATTGTGTTGCGGAGTGTGAGGTGGTGTAAGAAGATGGGTGATGCCATTGGATGAGAGAAAATGTTGGAGTTTGATGAATTCTCCCCCACCATCAGTGTATAATCTAGTGATTTTTCTTTTGAAGTAATTTTCGACAAGTGCTTTGAAGGTGACAAAAGTGGAAAACACATCAGATTTCTTTTTGAGAGGGTAGAGCCATATGTATTTTGTGAAATGGTCAACAAATATAACATAGTAGGAAAAACCATCAATAGAAGAGTATGGAGCAGGGCCCCAAACATCACTGTAAAGGAGGTCTAATGGACCATGACTAGTGAGAGACGAAGTACCAAACGGGAGCCGATGGCTTTTATTACATAGACACGAATGACAAACAGACTCGGACAATTTGGAAGACACATTAATGGAAGATAAACGAAGGACTTGTTGGAGAGTTTTGTGACTGGGGTGACCAAGACGACGATGCCAGAGGTTGGGAGAGACCACCACACCCACTAGAGCTTGCGGTTGACAAAAGGATTTGGGAGACCACTCGTACACATCATCCTTATTCGGGCCTCGAAGAAGAACCGCCCCCGTGCTCAGATCCTTGACATGAAAGAAATCAGGAAAAAGTTCAATAGATGTATTATTTTGTTTATTAAATTTAGAAATAGAAATAATGTCTTTTTGCATAGAAGGAACACAGAGAACATTGGATAAGGTGAAAGATTGAGAGGATGAGGAGGGTAAAGTGGTTGAACCGACATGAGTGATACCCAAACCTGAACCATTACCAATAATTATTTCATCAGGACCATCATATGTAGAGGCACCAGAGAGAGTGTTGACGTTGGAGGTAACATGGTGAGAGGCACCAGAATCAAGCAACCATGTTGGAGAAGAGGTGGGCCTACCATGGGTGGTAGGATTGGCCACTGGCTGACTGTGAGGGCCAGATTGGAGTTGGGGGCAGCGTTTGGCACTATGACCTTGAGTGCCACACCATTGACAGAAACCACGATAACCTGTGCTGTTCATGTGGGTAGGGCGACGACTATTGTCAGTGAAAGCTGGTTGGGTGGGCCCATAGGAACCACGAGAAGGATTGCGAGAGGCAAAGGACCCACGGTTGGAGTTGTTAGAGCGATAGCCACGGTTTGAGGTGTGGGAGCGAGATGTCTGAGTGACATTGGCAGTGATCACTGGGGCAGCAACAGCGGTATCATCACGCTTGAGAGCGGCTTCATGTTCAACCAGCTTGTCATGGAGGTTTTCAAAAGAAATTGAGGTGTCGCGGGAACGAACCACCGCAGCAATTTCCTTGAAGTCAGATCCAACACCATTAAGAATGTAGAGGAGGAGATCGTCATCGGAGAGGGGAACATCAATGATGGCGAGCTCATCTGCAATAACACGGACTTCTTGCAGATACTCAGAGACAGGCTTGTTCTCACGGCGCAGGAGAGTGAGGCGTTCTTTGAGACCAAGAACGCGGGCACGAGCTTTGCTAGCAAAGAGATGGAGAAGCTTGTCCCAAGCCTCCTTGGATGTCTTGGCAGAGGCGATAAGGGAGATGACCTGTGGTGAGACGGAAGCAAGAATCGCATGGAGGAGGAGTTGATCTTGCCGAATCCAAAAGGTGCGAAGCACGGTTTGAGTGGTTGATGGGCAGAGACTAGAACCGTCCACATAACCCATGAGGTCGTAGCCGTAAAGGAGGGCGTTGAATTGAGCACGCCATGATGGATAATTGGTGGGTGTGAGTTTTACGGGTAGTTGGGCTGTAGCGTTGATTGTGATCAAGGTGGGAGTGGAGGAGTTGATCTCTGGTACAGGGATGGTTGCAGAGGCGTCAGTGGCCATGGATGAAGACAGAGAAGAGAGGAATCAGGAAAAAAAAAAAAATTTGCTCGTTGGAGTTTTTGGGCTGTGATACCATATAAGAGCTGAGATCAATTGGTATATTTCAATAATAATGTTTACAGGTACAGGTCTATGATTATATACAGTTTGAATACAATCCTAATAAGGTAAATACAATCAGACTTGAGTGACTGAATCAATCCTAATCAAATAGAATAGGAAAGACAGCTTAGCATATATATCACATTTGACTTTCATACGGAGGAGCCGATTGTGTTGTTGATGGAGCAGATTGAGTTGTTGATGAACTGATCTCCTTTGATATAGGAGATTCCCTAATAGCAAGCACGTAATGGTAATATTTTTGTAGGCATCATTTTTGAGCAAGTGCCAACATACAAGGGGCTATTATGTATTATAGCCAAGGGCGGAATTATGAATTTTTTATAAAATAATTTATGAATGAAAATACCTAAAAGTAGAAGATTTGGATAATTGAAAAAGAAATTATAGAGTACCCTAAATAGCATTCTTTAAATAAAATTATTTAAAAAATCTCTCAATGCAAGAATTTTTACTTTTTCCCTGCGCCTTGCAACCAACGCATTGCAAGCCGCTTGGCGGCTTCAGAAATCCAAAAAAACATGTCCCTATCACAGAGGTACTAAACCCACCGTGTGTCAAATCTCCCTATGATACACGAGTATGCCGTTGTATTTTTTGTTTTTGGTTTGTAGATGTGTTCTTAGTTGGCAAGATTTTAGTGGTGCGTGTGCTGACATGTTGCTCCTGCTATTGTTGTGTCGGCCCTTCGCCTTGCGGAACCCACTCCGCCATCACCGCAAGTCAAAGGCTTATCACAAAACCGTGCTGAACCCATTGTTTGTCTAGTATGAAATACTACCTTTTCTAGTATAGCGTGAAAAGTGACGAAAGAAAAATCGAAAGTAAGAGCGAGGAAACTCACACACGGCCGTGGGTAGCAAACGCGCGTGTGCCGTTTTTATTTTTTTATTTTTTAGGTTTGTAGATGTGGTCTTAGTTGGCAAGATTTTAGTGGTGCGTGTGCTGACATGTTGTTCCTGTTGTTGTTGAATTGACCCGAAAAAGTGCCGACACATGTATCCTTTAAATACCTGCGTTGCGCTGTGCGCTATGCTATGCATAACGTTATTTCATTAGCAAGGTGCAAGGTGCAAGTGCAAGCAAAGCTCTCGCCAAGAACCTCTCCTAGCTTAAGAGCTGAACCCTTCACATTTTTGAATCGCCATGGATGCTACTGCCACTGCTCATCCAAACAAGAGCAACTCTTTATTAGGAAATGGTGAGTCTTTATATACCCTACTGTTATTAATTAGATCATAATCATGCTATTTTTACTTCATTTGATCATTCGATCCTCATCCATGGCGATGCACGTTACACTAATTAACTAGTATATAGCTAGTTTGCTAAGCTATTAAAACGACGCGCGGATCCTACAGTTTGATTGACTGAGCTATTTACAGGCCCCCCTCCATCTTCTCACCTCCTTTACAGAAAAAATCTCATAATTTTAAGTTTGCATCTCTCTTTGTTAATTTTTTTCTCTTGCATGGGTTTATTACACATGCAAAGATATATAATTCAGCAGTTTGATACAAGGCACATGCATTGCGTTTAAAAATGAAGACGTCGCCAGGATCAAACCGGAATCTGGCGACCTTGCTGGTGATGACGCCGGTAATGGGTCGCCACTAACTAGTTGGTTTTGTTGTTAGGTCGCACACTTCATCCGTCTCTGTGAGAATACAAGTGCATGCAATGGCCTATCCGTCTCTGTGAGATGGTGTTGCCGTAAGATGTACTCATCAATGTTTTCAAAGACGTTGTATTTTATGTCACCCAGACTTGAACCTCAACGCGTTAGGCGTGAATCTTATAACGTTGAATTTATAATTAAAAATTATTAAATAATTAAAATAAAGTAATTTACTTATAACCAAAAAAATACAGTAGAATAGGGAGCTTATTACAGGCTTAGAAGCTTGGAAGAGGCGTGTAGCTATTGTTTTATGGAACTTGGGTTTGTGGTGAGAAAGAAATTAATTAATAAGGACGAAAGAGTTGGGCCATGAGATGATCAAGTTTTCTTTTAAATTTTCACTTCAGAATTTAAAAAACCGACGTGGGACGATAATAAAGACAAGTAATTAATAATAATAAAGGGGAAAATTTGGTGTTTAATAACAAATAAAATGGAAGGGTCGACCTGTCTCACGTTGACCGCACCCTCTCTAGAGATATATCGCTTCTGCTTGATTCCTATCTACCGTATTTCAGCATTGTCTTCTCCGACGAGCGGTGATGGCTGCTGCTCTACTCTGCTTGTTGGTGGTGACGGAGAGTTCAATGCCACTGGATTTGAAAAGTTTACCAAATTCAGAGAGTTTGCTAAAGTTGGACTTTCTTATCTTGTTGTCGCCATTATAGGCCCACAAAGTAGTGGTATGCATTCTTACTTACCTTTTTTAATCTTCATTTCTGACTTGGTTGAGGATTCACAAAAATATCACTCTGGTGAATAAGATGAAGCTAAATTTTTGAAATTCTGCTACTGTTTTGAAGCGTAATCAGATGGAGCAGGGTTTACAAATTACGATATGTTTTTGGTCATTCTCTGTTTTCTTATCTGATATTGATATATGATTAGGCCCAAGATATATATACAATGTCTTTTTAATACTAATCATCTGTCCAGGAAAGAGCACACTACTAAACCAATTATTTCAGACCAACTTTAAAGAAATGGACGCCGTTAAAGGAAGGCAAGTTCTCTCACAATGCTCAAAATGACAACTTAGTTGTGTTATGTCTTCTCTTAGTGACCATGAATATGATGGGGTATGCTTTTATTCCAGGTCTCAAACAACAAAAGGTATTTGGGTGGCAAAATGTCCCACCATTCACCCTTTTACTCTTGTTATGGACATGGAGGGTACAGATGGAAAAGAACGCGGAGAGGTGCTTTTAGTTTTCATCATCAAATTTCAATTTATGGTCATGCTTGAATTTATTGTCATTACCAATTCTCTGGCCAACACACGAAACCATTGCTGGATGATAAAATGTATTCGTGCATATGTTCTACTTATGGCTTTCTAGATGATCACTTTATATTTCTTCGACTCTATCAGGATTGCTTGTCATGGTTGCAATCTACTTAATTGGAATTTGGTTATTTATTTACAGGATACAGCATTCGAGAAGCAGAGTACTCTTTTTGCCCTTGCCGTAGCAGATATAGTGCTCATTAACATGTGGGGTTTTTCTTTTTCCCCTTCTTTATTGACTGTTTGGATTTGGAATATTTTCCCCGTCTGTGTGAGTAATCTTCTCTAGCAATTTTTGTGTAGATGGTGCCATGACATTGGCCGTGAGCACGCTTCAAATAAGCCTCTCCTAAACACCGTGTTCCAGGTATTTTCTTCCTCCCTACAAATTTCAGTGGCTTGATTTCTTGAACTTTATGCTTGAATTTGTTAACAGGTGATGATGCGATTGTTTGTTCCTCATAGGACAACCCTGATCTTTGTCATCCGTGATAAGACAAAGGTTCCTTCTTCTCATTTAGTATTTCTCTGTGATTTGAGATGGAACCAATTTGTATTTGTCTTTGTTATTCATTTTGGTAGTCTGTTGCATCGTTTCCTTCCTTGGTATAAGGCCATTCCACTCTAGGCTGAGTTTTTGATAGTGTAGTTATGCTTTTTTGTTTGTAGACGCCACTGGAGAATTTAGAAAGCGAACTTCGAAACGACATTCAGAAGGTGAACCAATTTGGTGCTTTATTTGTTGTTGCCTTACTTTTAGTGTTGTTTGTTAACCCCGTCTCTTCTTTACTGCAGATATGGGAGTCTGCTCCTAAGCCTGAAGCCCACAAGGAAACTCCACTGAGTGAATTTTTCAATGTAAGATGTCATGCTTATATGACAGATAAGATTTCATGTTTATTTGATGTTACTGTGGTGAAAACTATCGATCATGTGTATTGATTGACAATGTGTTATATTTATGACTAAATGGCTAGGTTGAGGTTGTTGCGCTTTCAAATTATGAAGACAAAGAAGACACATTTAAAGCGGAGGTACGCATATGTGCTATGAGGGCACCATGCAGATTTTCTTTCTTTTCTTTGGGCCTTGGACACCATGTCAAATTGAAAATCTCATCTTTTTTGTTCATGGAATACGAATAAGTTATCTTGATACATAAAAAGGACCATACAAGATTTTTCTGAAAAGAAAACGAAGAAAATAACTAGGCAGGTGTTGCAGGGTTTCTCAAATGTTGCTGCATATTTTATTTCATTAACACTTCGTCGACTACCTTAAAAAATGTTTCTGTTCTCTGTCATTTTCCCCTTGCCATCTCCTCTCTCATCTTTTGTTGCATTCCAGTTTCTGCCTAAAGAAACCAATTGTGCCATTTCTATTTTTAATACTAAAATGCCCAGTATTCAAATTTATGCATCTTGTGCAGGCTTGCCCTTATTTTTTGTCAAATTTATGTAACTTATGTTTGTGAATGAAAGGTTGCTTGGATGAGGCAGAAATTCTTCCATGAAAATAAACTTGCTGGAGATCAACAGGCGGTAGTTCCTGCTGCAGGATTTTCTTTGAGTTTACAGGAAATTTGGGAAAAAATTAAAAAAGACAGAGATCTTGATATTCCTTGCATCAAGGTAAAACTGTGAATACAATTGTTTTTTGGTCGAAAACTGTGAATACGATATATGTATGTAAATTTGAACAAGTCATCCATAACTCTTCCATTGCAGGTCATGGTGGCTACTGTGCGTTGTGAAGAGATTGCCAATGAGAAGTATTCTGCTTTTGTAGCAAATGAGGTACCTGTTTTTCAAATATTGCCAGATTTTCCATCTTCTTCAATTCTAGTTGGATGGCTTGAATTACTTTGGAATTATCACAGGAGTGGATTCAGTTGAAAGTGATCTCAGTTCATCCTGGGGGCTTTGGAATTAAGCTGAGTTCAATGATTGATACTTGTATATCGGAGTATGTATCTTTCAATTATATTTCTCAGCTTGTTGGAGGCAACAGGATAAGATTATAATTCTCACCTTTTGCCTTATGTGGTTGAATAGTTCTTTATATTTAGTTTAATTTGTTTTTACAATTCTAGGTACGATGAAGAGGCTACATATTATGATGAAGGTGTCAAATCCATGAAGCGCAAGCAGCTTGAAGAAAAATTGCTGCAAGTAATGAATCTCAACATCATTCTTGTCGAACCATATATTACACATTGTTCTCCTTCCCCTCCTCTTTCCTCGTGCTATAGATGCTGAAATATAGCAATGCAACCGAGACTTAACGGTTTTAGACTTACAGAAAACTTTGCCTCAAAGACCAAATTGTGTTTGTTATTCCTTTGATTGTGGTTGATACAATTTCTGTCATGACTCATCCTCTAATCTGCCTTTTACAGTGAGGCGGCCTTTCAAGGCCTTCCGAGTGCATCACAGTAGTTGAACTGCTTTGACATAAATTATCCTCTCTTTTTAAGCTTCCAATTTTAATTATCAATTCGATTTACATATCTTTCTTCTATTATTGATTGGTTTCACTGTCTTATTAGCTTGTTCGACCTGCATTCCAAGATCTGCTGGAACTTAAAAGATCTTTTACTCTGGATAAGTTCAAGGGAGCATTTGATATGGCCTTGGACGGGGTCAAGGGATTTTCTGTGACTGCTCGTAATTTCACCGAGTTTTTTATGGCTCAATTTGACGAAGGCTGTGCAGGTATGTTTTGAGAATGGCATTCCTTTAGCCAAAATTGGAAACTCAAGGATAATGTTGAGAGTATTTGTCCCACATTGAAAAGTTAAGGGACCAAGCCTGGGTTTATAAGAAGTTGGGCTACTCTCCATGTTGGGTCTAACAGCTACACGTGCTCTCACGTCACCCAATATGTGTTGTCCACATGTTAGGCTTGAAAGTTCGCCACACGTGCGGGGGTGTGTTGAGAGTATTTGTCCCACATTGAAAAGTTAATGGACCTAGCCTGGGTTTATAAGGAGTTGGGCTACTTCCCCCATAGCCAATTGATTTTGGGGTGGAACCTCAACTTCCTTCAGATAAAATGGAAAAACTGAAATACATAATAAGCCATAGAGTCGAATAGAGTGCACGAGAGAAATAGAGAGATCTTCTCCTAGAAGCCGATGCCTTATGCTCTAATTCTAGATGGGGTGAATATGTCTATAAGCTTGTATAAGCTAGAATATCACCTCAGTGAGTTTAAGACATTAAACAATATTACAAATAGGCCTTTTGAATTGGCGTCATTAATATGTGTTTTACTTACTTGCTCTGTAAATTACAATGAGATTAACACAGTATTTATGCAGATGCTGTTATCAAACAAGCAAACTGGGACACATCTAAAGGAAGGGATAAACTTAGACGTGATATAGAAGCCCATGTTGCTTCAGTTCATGCCGACAAGATAAAGGACCATTGTGAGGTATAATAGCATATTTTTGTTCATTCTCTCTTCTGAAATAGTTGGGGTTACTGGTTTTCATCAACCCGAGAGCGAGAATTCGGCTCCAAAAGAAAGTAAAAGTTGAGCTACTACTGTGATAAGTTAATTTTGTTAAGGACATTGATTGCTTACGTTGTAACAGATTCCATGTAGTGTCTATTGTTACAAAGTTGTCATAGGAACTTGGTTGATGATGATGTAACTATAAAATGCAGGCAAACTTGAGGGAGCTGTTATCAGGACCGGTGGAAGCCCTTTTGAAGCAAGCTAATAATATGACCTGGCCCACAATAAGAAGACGTCTTCGAGAGGCTCATGAATCAGCTTTCTCTGGGAGCGCTGCTGCAATTTCTGGTTTTGACATGGATGAACAAACCAAAGCCAAAATAGATGCAAGTCTAGAGAAATATGTAAGACGTATGGTTGATGCTAAAGCAAAGGAAGAGGCTGGAAGGGTCCTCATCCACATGAAGGAGAGGTAGGGAATTCTCTCTCTCCCAATGGTTTGAACGTTATTTAAGATTTTATTGTATGCAATTGATATTTGAATTGCCTTTACAGGTTTAAAACAAAATTTAGCGACGATTCTAATTCAATCCCACGTGTTTGGAACCGGCGGGAAAATATTGGAGCGATCGCCAGAGCTGCTCATTCTTCAGTATGGCTCAATTTTTATTAATTATGAGTAGTCACATCGGAATTTGAACTGAAGCTTTGTTAACTATATATTGTTGAAGAATATAAGTCCCACATCGGAAAGTTGAATAAATAAAATACAACATATAATGAATGGTTTCACTACTAATATCACCGAGGCCTTTTGTGATAAAACCCCACACCTACTGGACTTTGAAGGTGGTTAAGTTGGGGACAATATCGGTGTTGTTAGTAGTGGGCCGCTGGCCCGTCTCTCTAAAATTTAACATATATATTATTCATATTCTGTAATTTTTTCAGTCCCTAGAAGTGCTTTCTGTTATGGCTGTGATACGTTTGGATGGTGATGATGATGGTGATAAAGTTCAGCCTACTTTATACAGTGCCTTGCTGGATAAAGAAATGAGTACCACAACATATGACCTACTAGCTTCAAATACTTGGGAAGAGGTGACCCTTGTTTTGTGCCTTTTTTTTTTTTGCTTAATTTAAAACACAGATACTGATATTCATTTATTAATATATTCAATTTTATCCAATTTTATTATTATTATTTTTTATACAAATGATATTCTACTTTAATCTAAATTACGGGGAGACGGTTTCGAACTTGGGTGCAGAGTGGAGAACACATCCGCTCTAACCAACTTGACTAAGCCCATATCTGCATATCCACTCTTAATTTATTAATATTCAAAGATATTGCATACTAGATTAAGTAGAAAAATGTTTACAAATAAGATTGGGAGGGCTGGAGCAAGCTGGGCCGCATTGGGCTTGAGTTTAAACACTTGACCTAATCGGCCGCATTGAGCTTGAGTTTAAACACTTGACCTAATCCCTACCCCACGCAAGGCCAGCTCTCCCATGGCTATAGCCAAAACGGACTTTGACCCATTGAATTTGGGCCGGGCCTCAAGCTCTCTCTCTCTCTCTCTCTCTCTCTCTCTCTCTCTCTCTCTCTCTCTCTCTCTCGTAAGACCATATATAAGGTTTTATGACTTTCCCCTTCCTATACAGGTTCCAACATCAAAAACATTGATCATACCTCTTAAATGCAAAGAGTTGTGGAAGGAATTCAAGGAAAAGACCAAGGACATTGTTTCGGAGGCCATTGTTGAACAGGTATGATATCTCACCTACTAATAAATTATATTATATATATATATATATACTAAAGCCCAATGCAACCAGATACTATTCATAAGCACTGTTTCTTGAATAGTAAAATGACAGAAAAACCCCCGTTTCACTATAAAGCCCAATATAATCAGATACTATTCATAAGCATTGTTCCTTGAACAGTAAAATGATAGAAAAATCCCCGTTTCATTGTTACAAAGTCTTATTTTTTCCAGCAATACAGTAAATTGTCGATTTTACCCTTTTAAAATTTTTTCCTTATGTTCCCTTTTTGCCCCTCTCTCTTTGGATGCTAACTCTCCCCACTGTTTCGTTTCCACAGAGCGATGCCACTATTTAGATGTCAATGTACATATAAACAAAGCCATGTTTCCTACTTATTTTACGACTTTATACACATTTGACGCAATTTCAAAACCCGTAGCATCGCGCGGGCGCCGTTGCTAATGGAAACTATATGTGAACTATAAATAGTTTTGTTTTGTCTCCCATAATGTGTTATTTGATCGCCTGCTGTTATGGAACTATGGTTAAAGTCTGTTTCAGGTTTTCTTTAGGTTTAGATAAACTTCCTCATGAATGATGCGTTTCATTAGCTTAAAAATCTCTCTGACTTTAACTTACTGACACTCATACCTAGTCCATTAATTCAACATGCTGTTTTACTTTTCAGGAGGCCTACGCGCGTTTTCAACTACCTCCTTGGGCAATTGGCTGTTTGATTTTCGTGGGATACAATGCCATTATGAGACTAATAAGGTAACACACTAGTTCCCCTACACTACACACGAGGATAGATGATGTTCTTTCTACTATATATATATATATATAGAATTTTATATATACAGTACTAGTACCTCTACCATGTTCAAATTTATTCCTCCATGGATGCAGTAATCCTTTGTGTCTGGGTGTGGGTGTCATCCTTGTTGCTTTTTTACTCTTCAAGCCCATATGGGTGCAGGTTTGCCACAAGGGTTATGTGAGTGTCACATTTTATTTTAATGATTGTCTATCACTCTCCCTTCTCCTTCCCACCTTACCATACGTATAGACACTGGTACTACTTGTATAGCATGCTTTTCGCCTCCACTGCTTGTGATTTTAACACTCCTCGTTTCACCTCCTGCACTGAGTGTCAAAAAAAAAAAAAAAAAAATAGTTTTGAGTGCAACTGGCTAAAGCAGGAGTGCCAAAATTACTGGTTTTGTGGCGATTCTGGAATAGGTCTAGTCATGTACTGAGACCTTAACTTGCTCATTCATAATAATAGATTTGTTATGATTTCAGGTGACGGTAAAGAGTGTGAACACAACAACTGTATAGTGGGCTTGGCGGTATGTTATTGGAGAAATGGTTGCATGACCCCGATCGACTTTATTTCAATCAAACCAACAAAAACTAAAAACTAACAAATTGTTAGCTGAAGTCCCAAATAAGTGGAATTGAATACTAAAGTGGAATTGTTGTACTGTTGTACTATTAATTATGAATTTTGTTTTCTACTGTAATTTTGAATTTTATTTTGTATTGTTATTTGAGATATTTAGTCATATATCCATTTTTAGCACTAAAATTATAAATAAAACCTATGTTATTTCTTGTTATAAATTGAAGACTACAACTACATAGCTATCATACTAAACTTATTTGTTTTAGTTTTTGTAACGATTTCTTGCAACTTAATTTTATCTATGTTAAATTGCAATTTTTTTAGTTTGTTTTAGAAATAATATTATGGGTTAATTACAGTTTAGTACCCTGTGGTTACACCCTTAAGACATGTTAATCCTTATCTTCTCAATTTTTACAATAACATACCTAGACT
This sequence comes from Prunus avium, assembly GCF_002207925.1. Next base: position 45,305 of record NW_018922342.1, on the reverse strand, counting down.
TTTAAATTTATTATAATGTGTTCCACCGTTAGGGCTTCGGTCATATCTCTCCGTTAGTTGCTTACGTGGCACTGTGGGTCCCATATTTTTCAATTTTTATTAATTTTAAATTGATTAAAATATGAATAAAATATTAAAAACCAAAAATAAATCTCTCTCTCTCTCTCTCCCCATGCCCAGTGCCCACGAACCCAGAACCCATCTCCCCCCCTGCGATTTTCTTCTTCCTGCATCAAACTGACATAAAATTAAGAGATATTTTGCTCGAAATTGAGGATTAAAACACAACAAGAAATGAAGCCCCATGAAGGATGAACAAACTAAAAACTAAAAACTAAAAATGAGTAAGTTTAGGCAAAACATTGAGAAATCAAATCAAAGCTGGCACAGCAATGAAATATAGATATGCCCACTGGAAAGGATGAACAACTGAAAATCAATGAACCATTTGTCAATATCCAACAGATTAAGCCATCAGACAGGAAAGAAATTGTTTACACAATTCAAATTCAAAAAATCCAGAACATACAGAACTTAAACTTGGGGTATCAAGAAAGCTTCATCAAATTAATTGAATCAAAACAAAAAGTTCGGCCAGTGGCTTAGGGTTTTCATTTTGACTACATTTGGCCCATAAAGTCGCGGCGCTGAATGATCTTCAACTGGGCATCGGGGGTCTGAACCGGGTCGCGGGTCTTGATCGCTTCAAGCCAGTCATGGCGGTCCCGAAGCTTCGAGATATCCAGAAAGAAGTCCCTTTCGATTATCTTCTCGATCGCGGGACAAAGGTGTCTTCGTCGAGGACTGTGGGATGGCCTCTAGGGTTTCTAGAAGTGATTTGGGAGGAACTTCTTGGCATTTGGACGGAACTATCGGAAATTGCGATTGAGGGTTTTGGCAAGAATTAAAGGATGAACTTTTCCTTTTAGGTTTAGGTTTTGAGCTTTCCTCTCCGTGGGTTCTGGGTTCGTGGTGTTGGAGGGTGGTGGTCATGGGGAATGCAGGGAGGAGAGAGAGAGAGAGAGAGAGATATATATATATATATATATATTTAAAATTTGGTTTTTTATATATAAATATTTTATTCATTTTTTAATCAATTTAAAATTAACAAAAATTAAAAAATATGGGGCCCACAATGCCACGGAACCACCTTGTAACAAATTTAAAATTTTGGGTATGTTATTGTAAAAATTGAGAAGATATGGATTAACATGTCTTAAGGGTGTAACCGCATTGTACTAAACTGTAATTAATCCTAATATTATTCTACTCAAGTATCAATGAAGATCAGCTTCTACATCCCAAAAGATAAGTATTTTACAATACTTCTATTAATTTTATTTAATCTACTATATCAATGTAAATTACAATTTTCTAATATATATTTTCTATGATGTCTTGCGGAAAAGCAGAATCCATAGACCAACTTTTCCAACAAATATTACGTGTATGGAATGAGATACCTCAAGCAATTAATGAAATGAGGCACCTCGCTAAGCGATTGATGGAATGAGGTGCTTCACTAAAGCAAAATGGCGTAATATGGAAGTTAAAAAAGAACGGTCAACATTTTCGCCACGGGGCTTGTTGGCACCAAGCAACACTTTCCACTTCTCTTATTTCAAATACGCACGTTATTTCATCAGCAGCAAGCAAGCTGTCGCCAAGAAGCTCTTCCGCTTCACATTTTTGAATCGCCATGGATGCTGCTGCCAGTACTCCAAACAAGAGCAACTCTTTATTAGGAAATGGTGAGTCTTTATATACCCTACTATTATTAATTAGATCATGATCATGCTATTTTTACTTCGTTTGATCATTCGATCCTCATCCATGGCTATGCACGCTACACTAATTAACTAGTATATAATATATATATATATACTATATAGGCGCTTCTCCATTGCGGAATTGAATTTTTGACCGTGCGATTGATTTGAACGGTTCACATATATTCTTCCTCTTCCCGAGTTTGCTCTTCTCTCTGCTCACTCCTCTTTCTTTTTTCTTTCCTTTCCTTCTCTCCGCCAGTTTTCTTCTCTCTTGTCATCTGGTGATTTTTTTTTTCTTTTCTCAATTAATTAATACTCTTTTTTCTTTTCTTTCTCTCCCACAACACTAATTGTCACAGTCTCACAGACCCATTCGCTCCCCCCTCCCTCTGTTTTTTGGTTGTTCTAGCTGCTGTCAGTGAATCGAAGAGGGCGGAATTTGAGATTGCTTCCTTGACATCTAGAGTAAATACAGTGGCCTGCATGTAGGAAAGAATATGAGATTGCTTCCTTGATATCTGTTGATGGCAGAATTATAGGAGATGACTTCGTGGTGTTCTTTTTATTCGGGGGACTTCTCTCTTGAGATAGCAATAACAAAAATTAGTGTTGGCGGAGAGAAAGAAAAAAGAGAGAGCCAACTAGCCAGATCACCAGATGACAAGAGAGAAGAAAACTACTAATGGGACAATTTGGTATTTAATAACAAATAAAATGGAAGGGTCGACCTGTCTCACGTTGACCGCACCCTATCTAGAGATATTGCTTTTGTTTGATTATTCCTGTCTACCGTATTTCAGCATTTCTTCTCCCGTGAGCGGTGATGGCTGCTGCTCTACTCTGCTTGTTGGTGGTGACAGAGAGTTCAATGTCACTGGATTTAAAAAGTTTACGAAATTCACAAAGTTTGCTAACGTTGGACTTTCTTATCTTGTTGTCGCCATTATCGGCCCACAAAGTAGTGGTATGCATTCTTACTTACCTTTTAATCTTCATTTCTGCCTTGGTTGAGAATTCACAAAAATATCACTCTGGTGAATAAGATGAAGCTAAGTTTTGAAATTCTGCTACCATGTTTTGAAGCTTAATCAGATGGAGCAGGGTTTACAAATTACGATATGTTTTTGGTCATTCTCTGTTTTCTGATCTGATATTGATACATGATTGATATATGACAATGTCTTTTTAATACTAATCATCTGTCCAGGAAAGAGCACACTACTAAACCATTTATTTCACACCAACTTTAAAGAGATGGACGCTTATAGAGGAAGGCAAGTACTGTGCGCACAATGATCAACATTAAACTTTGGGTTGTGTTTTCTTTAGTGACCTTGAATATGATGGGATATGCTTTTATTCCAGGTCTCAAACAACAAAAGGTATTTGGGTGGCAAAATGTCCCACCAATCACCCTTTTACTCTTGTTATGGACATGGAGGGTACAGATGGGAAACAACGAGGAGAGGTGCTTTTAGTTTTCATCATCAAATTTCAATTTATGGCCATGCTTGAATTTATTGTCATTACCAGTTTTCTGTTCATAGCCAACACACGAATCCGTTGCTGGATAATAAAATGTATTCATGCATATATATTCTACTTATGGCTTTCTAGATTATCAATTTTTATCTCTTTGACTGCCGCTTCATCTTACTTTAAAAACCAAAAAATGCATAACTCTATCAGGATTGCTTGTCATGGTTGCAATCTACTTAATTGGAATTTGGTTATTTCTTTACAGGATACAGCATTCGAGAAGCAGAGTACTCTTTTTGCCCTTGCTGTAGCAGATATAGTGCTCATTAACATGTGGGGTTTTTATTTTTCCCCTTCTTTATTGACTGTTTGGATTTGTAATATTTTCCCTTGTCTCTGTGAGTAATCTTCTTTAGCAATTTTTGGGTAGATGGTGCCATGACATTGGCCGTGAGCACGCTTCAAATGTGCCTCTCCTAAACACTGCGTTCCAGGTATTTTCTTCCTCCCTACAAATTTCAGAGGCTTGATTTCTTGAACTTTATGCTTGAATTTGCTAACAGATGATGATGCGATTGTTTGGTCCTCGCAAGACAACCCTGATCTTTGTCATCCGTGATAAGACAAAGGTTCCTTCTTCTCTTTTAGTATTTCTCTGTGATTTGAGATGGAACCAATTTGCATTTGTCTTTGTTATTCATTTTGGTAGTCTGTTGCATCGTTTCCTTCCTTGGTATAAGGCCATTCCACTCTAGGCTGAGTTTTGATAGTGTAGTTATGCTTTTTTGTTTGTAGACGCCACTGGAGAGTTTACAAAGCGAACTTCAGAACGACATTCAGAAGGTTAACTAATTTGGTGCTTTATTTGTTGTTGCCTTACTTTTAATGTTGTTGTTTGTTAACCCCGTCTCTCCTTTACTGCAGATATGGGAGTCTGCTCCTTGGGCACCATTGCCTTACTTTTAGTTATCTTGATACAGAGGACAGTTGTTGTTTGTTAACCCCGTCTCAAATGTTGCTGCATATTGTATTTCACTAAAACTTCGTCGACTACCTTAAAAAATGTTTCTGTTCTCTGTCATTTGTCCCTTGCCATTTCCTCTCTCATCTTTTGTTGCATTCCAGTTTTTCCCTAAAGAAACCAATTGTCCCATTTCTATTTTTTATACTAAAATGCCTAGTATTCAAATTTATGCATCTTATGCAGGTTTGCCCTTTTTTCTTTGTTCAAATTTATGTAACTTAAGTTTGTGAATGAAAGGTTGCTTGCATGAGGCAGAAACTCTTCCATCATAATAAACTTGCTGGAGATCTTCCTGCTTCAGGATTTTCTTTGAGTTTACAGGAAATTTGGGAAAAAATAAAAAAAGACAGAGATCTTGATATTCCTTCCATCAAGGTAAAACTGTGAATACAACTTTTTTTTGGTCGAAATCTGTGAATACGATATATGCATGTAAATTTGAACAAGTCATCCACAACTCTTCCGTTGCAGGTCATGGTGGCTACAGTAAGTTGTGAAGAGATTGCCAATGAGAAGTATTCTGCTTTTGCAGCAAATGAGGTACCTGTTTTTCATATATTGCCATATTTTCCATCTTCTTCAATTCTAGTTGGATAGCCTTGAATTGCTTTGGAATTATCACAGAAGTGTATTCAGTTGAATTATCCTGGCTTTGGAAAGAGGCAGAGTTCAATGATTGATGCTTGTATATCGGAGTGTGTATCTTTCACTTATATTTCTCAGCTTGTTGTAGGCTACAGGATAAGATTATATTTCTCACCTTTTGCCTTATGTGGTTGAATAGTTCTTTATATTTAGCTTAATTTGTTTTTACAATTCTAGGTATGATGAAGAGGCTACATACTATGATGAAGGTGTCAAATCCGTAAAGCGCAAGCAGCTTGAAAAAAAATTGCTGCATGTAATGAATCTCGACATCATTCTTGTTGAACCATATATTACTCATTGTTCCCCTTCCCCACTCTTTCCTCGTGCTATAGATGGCTGAAATATAGCAACGCAACCAAGACTTAACGGTTTTGGACTTGCAGAAAATTTTGCATCAAAGACCAAATTGTGTTTGTTATTCCTTTGATTGTGGTTGATACAATTTCTGTCATGACTCATCCTCTAATCTGTGCCATGCATGTCGATCAGGGATGTACACATTTTACAGTGAGGCGGCCAGTTTGAACTGATTTGACATAAATTATCCTCTCTTTTTAAGCTTCCCGTTTTAATTATCAATTCGATTTACATATCTTTCTTCTATTATTGATTGGTTTCACTGTCTTATTAGCTTGTTAAACGTGCATTCCAAAAGCTGCTGGAACTTAAAAGATCTTCTACTCTGGATAAGTTCAAGGAAGCATTTGATAAGGCCTTGGACGGGGTCATCAAGGGATTTTCTGTGACTGCTCGTAACTTCACCGAGTCTTTTATGGCTCAATTTGACGAAGGCTGTGCAGGTATGTTTTGAGAATGGCATTCCTTTAGCCAAAATTGGAAACTCAAGGATAAAATGCAAAAACTGAAATACATAATAAAAGAAACACTTCAAAACCATGAAGCCAAGATAGATAAGTCACAAGACAAATTGAAATTTATCCTTGTACACTCAAACACATCTTACGTACAAGCTGACTTCCTGCTAGTCTGTTGTCAATTATGGATCAAGAGATAATACTGGAATACTTAATAAGTTATAAAACCAAATACACTAACCTTGTTCAGCCAAGAAAGATTCCTCATCTTTGGATAGAAGAAAAATTCCTGCTAGTCTACAGGCAATTGCATGATGAATTACTCGCATCTTTGGGCAGAAAGTTATTCATCATGTATTTGCTTGTAGCACAAGTTTGATCATGAATCTTTGAGTGCATAGATCTTGCAATGTATTGAGTTGCTTTGGCTCACTTAATAATACACTGCAAGATGTTTGCAAACAACGATCATGGATCTTTCTTGCTACAACAAAATAATAGCTTTATACTGTTGCCGTGCCAAAATTTTCCTGCAAACATTATCAAGCTTTCAGTTTTACAAGCTTTAAACTATTGCTGCAACGAAAACCTGGTTAGGTAGGAGATAATATAACTTAAGCTCTGATACCACATGTAATACTTAATGAGTTATAAAACCAAACACACTAACCTTGTGCAGCCATAGAGTCGAATAGAGAGCACGATAGAAATAGAGAGATCTTCTCCTAGAAGCCGATGCCTTATGCTCTAATTCTAGATGGGGTGAATATGTGTATAAGCTTGTATAAGCTAGAATATCACCTCAGTGAGTTTAAGACATTAAACAATCTTACAAATAGGCCTTTTGAATTGGCGTCATTTATATGTGTCTACTTACTTGCTCTGTAAATTACAATGAGATTAACACATTATTTATGCAGATGCTGTTATCAAACAAGCAAACTGGGACACATCTAAAGTAAGGGATAAACTTAGACGTGATATAGAAGCCCATGTTGCTTCAGTTCATGCTGACAAGATAAAGGACCATTGTGAGGTATGATAGCATATTTTTGTTCATTCTCTCTTCTGGGGTTACTGGTTTTCATCAACCCGAGCCAGAATTTTGTTGAGCTAATTTTGTTGCTTAAGTTAATTTTGTTGCTCCAAAAGAAAGATAAAGGCCCATGTTGCTTAAATTAATTTTATTAAGGACATTGATTGCTTACGTTGTAACAGATTCCATGTAGTGTCTATTGTTGACAAAGTTGTCATAGGAACTTGGTTGATGAAGATGTAACAATAAAATGCAGGCAAAGTTGAGGGGGCTGTTATCAGGACCGGTGGAAGTCCTTTTGAAGCAAGCTAATAATAAGACCTGGCCCACAATAAGAAGACGTCTTCGAGAGGCAGAATTAGCTTTCTGTAGGAGCGCTGTTGAAATTTCTGGTTTTGACATGGATGAACAAACCAAAGCCAAAATAGATGCAAGTCTAGAGAAATATGTAAGACGTATGGTTGATGCTAAAGCAAAGGAAGAGGCTGGAAGGGTCCTCATCCACATGAAGGAGAGGTAGGGAACTCTCTCTCTCACAATGGTTTGAACGTTATTTAAGATTTTATTGTATGCAATTGATATTTGAATTGCCTTTACAGGTTTATAACAAAATTTAGCTACGATTCTAATTCAATCCCACGTGTTTGGAACCGGCCGGAAAATATTGGAGCGATCGCCAGAACTGCTCATTCTTCAGTATGGCTCAATTTTTATCAATTTTTATTGACAGTTCTTGAGAGTTTGAATTTGAAGTTTGAATTTGTTAACTATATATATTCATATTGTGTAATTTTTTCAGTCGCTAGAAGTGCTTTCTGTTATGGCTGTGATCCGTTTGGATGGTGATGATGATGGTGATAAAATTCAGCCAACTTTAATTAGTGCCTTGCTGGATAAAGATAGGAGTACCACAACAAATGACCAACTGGCTTCAAATACTTGGGAAGAGGTGACCCTTCTTTTGTGCCTTTTTTTTTTTTGCTTAATTTAAAGATAGATATCTCTCTATAAAAAAAGATAGATAGGAGTATCACATCATAACCCAGCTGCTCCTATTAGTGACCAAGATACTGATATTTATTTATTAATTAATATATTCAATTATATCCAGTTTTATTTTTATTTTTTTATACAAAAGATATTTTACTTTAATCTAAACTACGAGGAGGTGGTTTCGAACTTGGGTGCAGAGTGAAGAACACATTCTCTCTAGCCAACTTGACTAAGCTCATATCTGTATATCCAGTCTTAATTTATTAATATTCAAAGATATTGCATACTAGATTATGAAAAAAAATATTTACAAATAATATTGAGAGGGCTGGAGCAGGCCGGGCCGCATTGAGCTTGAGTTTAAACACTTGACCTAATCCCCCACCCCACGCAAGGCCAGCTCTCCCATGGCTATAGTATAGGCCGAAACGGACTTTGACCCATTGAATTTGGGCCGGCCCTTAAGCTCTCTCTCTCTCTCTCTCTCTCTCTCTCTCTCTCGTAAGACCACATATAAGGTTTTCTGACTTTCCCCTTCCTATACAGGTTCCATCATCAAAAACGTTGATCATACCTCTTAAATGCAAAGAGTTGTGGGAGGAATTCAAGGAAAACACCAAGGACATTGTTTCGAAGGCCGTTGCTGAACAGGTATGATATCTCACCTATTAATAAATGGAAACAATATGTGAACTATAAATAGTTTTGTTTTGTCTCCCATGATGTGTTATTTGATCGCCTGCTGTTATGGAACTACGGTTAAAGTCTATTTCAGGTTTTCATTAGGTTTAGATAAACTTCCTCATGAATGATGCGTTTCATTAGCTTAAAAATCTCTCTGACTTTAACTTACTCACACTCATACCTAGTCCATTAATTCAACATGTTGTTTTACTTTTCAGAAGGCCAACGCGCGTTTTCAACTACCTCCTTGGGCAATTGGCTGTTTGATTTTCGCTGGATACAATGCCATTACGAGACTAATGAGGTACACACTAGTTCCCCTACACTACACAGGAGGATATAGAGATGTTCTTTCTACCATATATATAAAGTTTTATATATCCAGTACAAGTACCTCTACCATGTTCAAATTTATTCCTCCATGAATGCATAAATCCTTTGTATCTGGGTGTGGGTGTCATCCTTGTTGTTTTTTTTACTCGTCACGCCCATATGGTGCTGGTTTGCAACTAGGGGTCTCTGGTGAAATCCACAAGGGTTCTGTGAGTGAGTGTCACATTTTGTTTTAATTATATTGTCTGTCACTCTCCCTACTCCTTCCCCCCTTAGTACTATACGTATAGACACTGGTACTACTTGTATAGCATGCTTTTCGCCTCCACTGCTAGTGATTTTGACACTCCTCCTTGTTTCACATCGTGCACTCAGGTGAGTGTAGAAAGAAAAAAAAAATTATTTAGTTTGGAGTGCAGCTGGCTAAAACAGGAGTGCCAAAATTACTGGTTTTTGGGGATTCTGGAATAGGTCTAGTTATGTACTGAGTCCTTAACTTGCTCATTCATAATAATAGTTTTGTTATGATTTCAGGTGAGGGTAAAGAGTGAGAACACAACTATATAGTGGACTTGGCGGTACGCTCTTGGAGAAATGGTTGCAGCGCCCCGATCGACTTTATTTCAATCAACGAACAAAAACTAAAAACTAAAAAATATTGAGCTCAAGTCCCGAATAAGTGACCTCTCAATTCAACTGGTTTTGAATAGTAGAGGTGGAATTGTTGTACTGTTGTATTATTAATTATGAATTTTGATTTGTACTGTAACAAGGGACAAGTATGTGTGTTGTATTGGAATTTTGAATTTTATTTTGTATTGTTATTTCTTGTTCTAAATTGAAGACTCCAACTATATAGCTGTCATACTAAATTTATTTGTTTTAGTCTGTAACGATTTCTTGCAACTTAATTTAATCTATGTTAAATTGCAATTTTTTATAGTTAGTTTTAGTTTTAGAAATAATATTTTCGACAAACTTTATCTTATGGTACTTGCAAGTTTTCTTGGGATCTCAAGCCCCATTCGCTGTCCCCAACGGTTCTTGCTTCATGTGACTCTTTGTTGCCAAGCACTGACGCTGACTTTTCTGATGGTCCCAAGTTCCAGACTTTTCCGATGGCCTTTGTTGAGTCAAAGAATGTTGTCTCGGTGTTACAGAGTACCGACCCGCCTCAATTCCATGCCTTTTCATCTCTGGTAAGCGAACAAGTTGAAGATTCGCTGGTAAGGGCAGTGTGTTTTGCTAGGACTCCACAGTCTGCTATTGGGGTGAGTTGTATTTCGGCTGTGCACAAGACGCAATTTTGGGAGGGCTTTGAACCCATTACTGAGCAAACTCTAGTATCATCCTATCAGAGTTCTTCCAAGATTGCAGAAATCAAGATTCCTGCTCAATATTGGGTCCAAGAGTCGGGCGCCAGCCCTGCACTCCCACTGTTTGTTGAAATGCCTACCTCGGCTGTGTTATGCAATGCTTGTCCTGGCGTTCTTGATTTTGAGATGGATTACTAGATGGGCATTCGTGACAAAGGGGGAGGTTTCATTTGGTGTATTTGGAGGCATGAACTGAGGAGGGTAAGGTACAGGCTTACTCTCATTTCTTCTTTTTCTTGTATGAATGCATCTACATCTGCCCAGGAGTGGAGATTGCTCTGTTTCCATGGTGGCTATGCCGATGATTTTGAGTTTGACTATCATATGGGTATTCAGCCACAATCCTTTTAGGCTCATTGGAGTTGGATTATCTGTTTGGACATTTGCCACAGCTGCTTGTGGTAGTTCAATATGTCGTATGCTGGTTGGAGTTGGTGAGGCATCTTTCACAAGTCTTGCAGCGCCGTTCATTGATGACCATGCTCATGCACCTCAGAAAACAGCATGGCTTGCAATGTTTTAGATGTGTATACCAACTGGAAGGCGGTTCTGTGGGCTTTGCAAATGGGATTTTCTTCTCACTCCACCCCCTCTGCGATTTCCTCCCAGCCTGCAAGTTGCAACGAACCCTCTGATTAAGCAGGGGACCCGGGGGGGAGGGTGGGGAAATTTATTATTGTTTGCTAGCTTTCTACTTATGGCAATTTCGTGGGCTTTGCAAATGGGGAAATGATGGCGTATGCCATCTTTGTCAAAAAGCAGGGGACAAAGAGGGAAGTGGTGTCAAAAAGCAGGGGAATAAATATCCCATTATTGGTCATCACCATTGAAGCTTCCTTCAAAGGTCAGAAGGGTACGTGTACCGAAATTCTCAGTAGGCTCAGAGGGACCATGAAGGAAGACAGACAGGAGATTCAAGTTGGTTTGAAGAATACAGATAGTTCTGAGCAAATCTTTCTCACTGTTGCGTCGATTTCACAAATTTTCCCATTGTTGCAATTATGCTACGCATCCACGCCTCACATTCGTTTTACAACTTCCCACTTGTTTAACTGGCCTGTAAAAAAAAAAACCTAAAAAATTCATGTAACAATAATTTGGGCCAATATTCAACACATTATGCATCGCAGGGCCATAAATATGTACAACAAATGAAATAAGTATTCGAAACTGTTAGCGAGAGTTTAATTTTAATTTTTTAATTTTTTAATTAATTTAATACAAAAAATACCATTTTGCCCCTGCATTTAATAGAAAAGTTAACAAAATTGACGGAAGACCATTTGTCTTAACGAAACTGAAGTTGAAGGACCACAGGAACAATTTTGGAAATTGAGAGACTCAAATGCAAATCGGGTCTAAGTTTAGGGACTAATAAAACGATTACCCCTTAGTTGGGTTGTTGAATTGTATTGTGTTTGTTGAGTAATAAAGATAATTCTCTCTATACACGAACGGGGTTCTATTAGAAACGAAGCTATGTTAAAAATTGATTGAAGGAGGCCAAACTTGTTTTCTTAGATCTTTTATTTTTTATTTTCCGCCTGGAAAGAATCCTAAGTTTGAAAAATGACAACTCTCTTTTCTGGGAGTTTTGCATGGCAGCACTGACTGTTAATTAAGTGTTTATACTTCCACTAGGTCATTTCTATTCCCAATATTCTATACCCTTATCGTATTTGTCACATCTCGAGATCGGCTCCGCCGTAGCACGATATTGTCCGCTTTGAGCCCCCCTCTCTGTCTTCACGGTTTTGTTTCTGGGAACTCACGAGCAACTTCCCAATGGGTCACTCATCCTGAGATTGCTCTAACCCCAACTCGCTTAACTTCGGAGTTCCCATGAATCTGAAGCCAGTGAGCTCTCAAAAGGCCTTGTGCTAGATGGAGGCGGGCATGTACATATAAGGCACATCACCCCCTCTCCGTTGGTCAATGTGGGATTTTACAGTATTTGTCTTGTGCATGCAAGGATGCATGGGAATTATATTAGGTAAGATAAAAATTAAATTTCGATAAACTTTAAGGTAGTAAAGTGAAATCTAGCCTATTATGTATCACAACCACGGGCGGAATCATGAATTTTTTTTAAGGATGATTTATGAATGAAGATCTAAAAATAAATAATTTGGATAATTAGAAAAGAAATTATAAGATATTCTAAATAATGTGCTTCAAATAAAATTATTTGAGGAATCTCTCGTTGATATATATATATATATACATATAAGAGCTTAATTTTTGCTTTTTCTTTGCGCCCTGCCACCAACGCAAGTCAAAATCTCCCTATCACAAAACTGCAAAGGTTCTAAACCCACTAAGTGTCAAAATCTCCCAATGTTCTAATTCTAAACCCACATTGCAAGCCGGTTGGCCGCTTCAGAAATCCAAAAAAACATCTCCCTATCACAGAGGTACTAAACCCACCGTGTGTCAAAATCTCCCTACGATACGCGCGTATGCTGTTCTATTTTGTGTTTTTGGTTTGTAGATGTGTTCTTAGTTGGCAAGATTTTAGTGGTGCGTGTGCTGACATGTTGCTCCTGCTGTTGCTGTATCGGCCCTTCTCCTTCACATACTCCCCAAAAAAATGTTGGCACTTGCTCAAAAATGTTACCATTACGTGCTTGCGACAGTGACGTGCAAGCTAATGGTGCTTTTGTGATCAAGCTTTTGACTTGCGTAAATGGCGGCGTGGGTGGGTAACTTAGGGTTGCCTTGCGCTGCGTTGGTAGTTGAGGGATACTTTTCTCTATCAGCCTTCTTTGGGAGAAATTTTTATATGTTCCAGGTACACCACGTGGCTGGTGTACCATCCAATAGACGAAGGACATATGGAATATTTCCAATACAGCCCGCCAGATGTCATAAAAAGAAATGCAGTAAGTTAGACAATAATTCCACATGTCCTATGTTTATTGGATGGTACACCAGCCACGTGGTGTACCTGGAACATATAAAAATTTCTCCCAAAGAAGGCTGATAGAGAAAAGTATCCCTCAACTACCAACGCAGCGCAAGGCAACCCTAAGTTACCCACCCACGCCGCCATTTACGCAAGTCAAAAGCTTGATCACAAAAGCACCATTAGCTTGCACGTCACTGTCGCAAGCACGTAATGGTAACATTTTTGAGCAAGTGCCAACATACAAGGGGCTGTTTGTTGTTGTGAGGAAGCCCCCATTAACTAGTTATTATTTTTTGGGTCTAGGCGAATTATGTTATCCTTTCATATCAAATTCAGGGTTGAGCAATTTGATTGGTTTCTGAGGGGACGTATTCATTTCCCAAATAAATAAAGTAGCTCAATTGTCTTCGACCAGTTTCGCCGATAATTTTCTTTATGTGGCAAGTGGCACATGGTTAAGTTTTGCATTCCACATGTCCGCGTTTTGCCATGTCATTTCTTAATTTTTAATTACCCTAAACTCATAATCACACGTATTTTTAATTTATGACATCCAAATCATCATTTGACCTCAATAAAATTTAAATGTTTTCTTGCATACTTTTTAATCAACCACGAATAATATAAATCTAAATAAACTCCCAAATATTCCATTAAATTATCTGAAAATTTGTAAAACACCTTCTAAGCACCTTAACATTTTCCGAGCCTCACACGTTGTGGGTTCTTTGTTTTTTCTTCAAATTTTAATTTTGTTTAGAATAAACCTTGTCAAAGTTTGAGTCTAGAAAATTTTTCCTTTTCTTCAAATTTTTTTACCTTGTTAAAATTTGGATTTGGTGGATTTTTCTTCAATTTTTTCCCATGTTTTATTTATTTATTTTTTTAGGCTTAAATGTCAAAATGGTTCAAATATTTTTTTCATTTGGCCAATTTGGTCCATGTATTTTCAATTTTACCAATTTAGTCCTCGTGTTTTAATGAGTTAACCTATCTTTTCCATCCAGTCAAATTAACGTTAAAAAATTCATAATTATTTAAATCGGACCGGACTGGTTGTGTATTATATTATTTTTTTTACAAAATTATTTGAATCCAATGCTACATTTTTAAAACAAAACAATGTTCATTGATTTTGTTTGATTTTGGCCTATTGAATTATTGAAATTTTAGTACTTTTTTAAAACACTGTGTTCATTGATTTTGTAGGACACAATTGGATATCGAAACGATTTCCGATTTGTCTAATTTTTTGCAAGAATGATCTATGAATGTAGACTTAAAACATAGATGGTTTGGATCATTGAAAAAATATTTGTAGGGGACCCTAAAGGATGTAAAATTATTTGAGGGATCCCTCAATAGAAGGGAACTGTATATATATACAGAGCTTCCATTGAGAGATCCCTCAAATAAGCTTATTTGAAGGACACCCTTGTAGAGCCCACTTCGTATTGTATTTTAAGAATCCAAACCATCTATTTTATAGATATTCATTCAAAGATCATCTCTACAAAAAATCACTTGAATCTGATATTATTTGACCACCCAATTGAATTATTGAAATTTTAGTACTTACTTAAAGCATCGTGTTCATTGATGGTGGTGGAGGTGGTGGTGGTGGTGGTGGTAGAGGTGGATGTGGAGGTGGTGGTAGCGGTGGGTGGTGGTGTGGTGGTGATAGAGGTGATAGAGACAGTGGTGGAAAACGATGTCATTTAAAAAAATTAATGATGGTATTATGGGAATTGAAAAAATTCATTAAAGGCTTTAATATGCTTCTTGTGAAAATAGTTTTGAAAAGCAACCTAGAGGCTGCTTTTAAAAGCTGCTGTCAATAGGCCATTACTCTTAAAATAATCAGGATATTTTATTTTTATCAAACACTTTAAATCGAACTGAACTTAGGCCAATGGCTGAGCTAGCATGGGACCAGTGTGGTCCCAGGCCCCCACTCCAATTTTACCTCTTTTATTTGTATATTATATATGATATATAATATTATAATATATTACATTAATTTTAGGATATTTACCCTAAAATAAAATAATATATTTGGTTCTTTTCGTATACAGATAAACCATAAAATTTCCTGATCTCCCTTCTACTCATCTCCCTTAAATTTTCTAGGTCAGTTTATGATATTTGCACTAAAAACTCTCTTCCTCTTTTGTTTAAAGTTTTGTGTTTTTTTTATTTTCCTCATTTTTTTCATGTATGAGTTGGGTACCTTAATATAGCGCTTTATGAACTTTTTTTTTTTTTCTTCATTTCTTTTCTCTATTGGAATATAAATGATTAATTTTGAAGTCTTTAACAGTGTAGATGATAAAATTAGTATTTAACCAATTTAAAATATGATATTCATTATAATTATGAAGAGAATACAAGTTTTATTAAGGGCCCCCTCTAATGTGAAATCTTGGCTCCGCCATTGGCCTACCAAACTGTACCCATCCCTATTACCAGCTACATCACTCCTTAAATAGGTGAACTATATATTGCATATGGCCTTAGAAGGGCGGGCTAAATTTTGGAAGCATATGAATATGAGTTACGAAATTTACTTTCGGCGAGTGCTGTTATTTGTACCACATTTATGAATCACATTGTTGAACACCTTAGTACAAGTGGATCCTACACATATTAGTGGAGTCCACTTTTATGTTCCGGGTACACCACGTGGCTGGTGTACCATCCTATAGACGGAGGACATATGGAATATTTCCAATGCAGCCCGCCACATGTAATAAAAAGAAATGCAGTAAGTTAAATAATAATTCCACATGTCTTATGTTTATTGAATGGTACACCAGCCACGTGGTGTACCCGGAACATATAAAAATTTCTCCTAAGTTACCCACCCACGCCGCCATTTACGCAAGTCAAAAGCTTGATCACAAAACAGTGCTAAATCCATGGTTTGTCTAGTCTAGCGAATTTTCTTGGGTCTACTCGCATATCATTTGAAGATGCTGGTGTTCTGTGCACTTATTGTAATGGTGTTACAAAGCACCATTAGCTTGCACGTCACTGTCGCAAGCACGTAATGGTAACATTTTTGAGCAAGTGCCAACATACAAGGGGCTGTTTGTTGTTGTGAGGAAGCCCCCATTAACTAGTTTTTATTTTTTGGGTCTAGGCGAATTATGTTATCCTTTCATATCAAATTCAGGGTTGAGCAATTTGATTGGTTTCTGAGGGGACGTATTCATTTCCCAAATAAATAAAGTAGCTCAATTGTCTTCGACCAGTTTCGCCGATAATTTTCTTTATGTGGCAAGTGGCACATGGTTAAGTTTTGCATTCCACATGTCCGCGTTTTGCCATGTCATTTCTTAATTTTTAATTATCCTAAACTCATAATCACACGTATTTTTAATTTATGACATCCAAATCATCATTTGACCTCAATAAAATTTAAATGTTTTCTTGCATACTTTTTAATCAACCACGAATAATATAAATCTAAATAAACTCCCAAATATTCCATTAAATTATCTGAAAATTTGTAAAACACCTTCTAAGCACCTTAACATTTTCCGAGCCTCACACGTTGTGGGTTCTTTGTTTTTTCTTCAAATTTTTATTTTGTTTAGAATAAACCTTGTCAAAGTTTGAGTCTATAAAATTTTTCCTTTTCTTCAAATTTTTTTACCTTGTTAAAGTTTGGATTTGGTGGATTTTTTCTTCAATTTTTTCCCATGTTTTATTTATTTATTTTTTTAGGCTTAAATGTCAAAATGGTTCAAATATTTTTTTCATTTGGCCAATTTGGTCCATGTATTTTCAATTTTACCAATTTAGTCCTCGTGTTTTAATGAGTTAACCTATCTTTTCCATCCAGTCAAATTAACGTTAAAAAATTCATAATTATTTAAATCGGACCGGACTGGTTGTGTATTATATTATTTTTTTTACAAAATTATTTGAATCCAATGCTACATTTTTAAAACAAAACAATGTTCATTGATTTTGTTTGATTTTGGCCTATTGAATTATTGAAATTTTAGTACTTTTTTAAAACACTGTGTTCATTGATTTTGTAGGACACAATTGGATATCGAAACGATTTCCGATTTGTCTAATTTTTTGCAAGAATGATCTATGAATGTAGACTTAAAACATAGATGGTTTGGATCATTGAAAAAATATTTGTAGGGGACCCTAAAGGATGTAAAATTATTTGAGGGATCCCTCAATAGAAGGGAACTGTATATATATACAGAGCTTCCATTGAGAGATCCCTCAAATAAGCTTATTTGAAGGACACCCTTGTAGAGCCCACTTCGTATTGTATTTTAAGAATCCAAACCATCTATTTTATAGATATTCATTCAAAGATCATCTCTACAAAAAATCACTTGAATCTGATATTATTTGACCACCCAATTGAATTATTGAAATTTTAGTACTTACTTAAAGCATCGTGTTCATTGATGGTGGTGGAGGTGGTGGTGGTGGTGGTGGTAGAGGTGGATGTGGAGGTGGTGGTAGCGGTGGGTGGTGGTGTGGTGGTGATAGAGGTGATAGAGACAGTGGTGGAAAACGATGTCATTTAAAAAAATTAATGATGGTATTATGGGAATTGAAAAAATTCATTAAAGGCTTTAATATGCTTCTTGTGAAAATAGTTTTGAAAAGCAACCTAGAGGCTGCTTTTAAAAGCTGCTGTCAATAGGCCATTACTCTTAAAATAATCAGGATATTTTATTTTTATCAAACACTTTAAATCGAACTGAACTTAGGCCAATGGCTGAGCTAGCATGGGACCAGTGTGGTCCCAGGCCCCCACTCCAATTTTACCTCTTTTATTTGTATATTATATATGATATATAATATTATAATATATTACATTAATTTTAGGATATTTACCCTAAAATAAAATAATATATTTGGTTCTTTTCGTATACAGATAAACCATAAAATTTCCTGATCTCCCTTCTACTCATCTCCCTTAAATTTTCTAGGTCAGTTTATGATATTTGCACTAAAAACTCTCTTCCTCTTTTGTTTAAAGTTTTGTGTTTTTTTTATTTTCCTCATTTTTTTCATGTATGAGTTGGGTACCTTAATATAGCGCTTGAACTTTTTTTTTTTTTCTTCATTTCTTTTCTCTATTGGAATATAAATGATTAATTTTGAAGTCTTTAACAGTGTAGATGATAAAATTAGTATTTAACCAATTTAAAATATGATATTCATTATAATTATGAAGAGAATACAAGTTTTATTAAGGGCCCCCTCTAATGTGAAATCTTGGCTCCGCCATTGGCCTACCAAACTGTACCCATCCCTATTACCAGCTACATCACTCCTTAAATAGGTGAACTATATATTGCATATGGCCTTAGAAGGGCGGGCTAAATTTTGGAAGCATATGAATATGAGTTACGAAATTTACTTTCGGCGAGTGCTGTTATTTGTACCACATTTATGAATCACATTGTTGAACACCTTAGTACAAGTGGATCCTACACATATTAGTGGAGTCCACTTTTAGTAGAGACGTAATAAGCAAAGTGGTCAAATAGTATTATTGATTTTGGGCTGTGGTGCCCTGCGGCCATTTTTGTCCTTGCGAGTGTGGTCAAAGCTTTGGGGTCAAACATCAGTTTGAGAAGTTGCTAGGTAAGTAGTAGCCCTTCCAATAAAGTCAATACAAATTGTTTAGAGTAGTAACCCCCTTAGAATATTATAAATATGTAGCACGGCACTATTTCAAATATTGTATATTAGCAACCAGTGTTCATTGGGGTAAAAAAAAAGCAGCAACCATCACCTCGACAACAACACCACCAGAGCAACCGCTTTAGGCCAAGGAACCTCTCATCAACTAAAAGCTGCTTTGTTTGTTCCTTCCCTCGTCTTCACACTTTTGAATCGCAATATGGAAGCTGCCGGCAGCTCTCGGGGATTGCTTAATGGGGAACAAATCGTTGAAGGAGATGATGGTGAGTGTTTAACTTTTAAGTAGTTGTGAGTTAATGTTGTTGTTTCAGTTGATCGGACGTTACATTAGTATATATGCATAGTTTGCTAAGTTATTAAAACCAAGAGAGAATCGTACGGTTAGATTTCCTTGTAAGAATTTTTCTGTCATGTGCATGGGTTTTATTTGGCATGCATATTGTTGTTGAGGTAAAAATTCAGGCATCATCAACACATATAATCCATATCTGGACATAATTCAGCCTTGGTTTTACACAGACCTGAATCCGGAGACATCGCCGGCAAGAAAGCTTTGTTTTTTTTTTTGGGTCAATGGAGCGAAAGCTTCGCTGTTAACTGGAAAGTGTGATTATTGTTGGGTTGTTCTTTGTTTGTTCTTTCAGCGGTAAGATGGGAAAGATCAAGTTTTTTGTTTGTTTGTTTTTGTTTTATGAATATTTCTGGGCTGAACAATTTTTTCTTTATAACTTACAAGTTCCAGGAAATGTATATGACGTGGGACGAAGAGGAGAAATATATAATTAAGGGGTTCAAATACAATTTGGTTTTTAATAACAAAAAAAGAAAAAGAAAATCATATTTAAAAGAAGCTGTCGTGTCCTATCTGAAATACATTGACTTTGTAAATTGTACATATAGGTCTTTTTCTTTCTATATAGAACGTTTCTTAGCTTTGGAAATCCAAGACTTTCGTTGACTTTTTCCATCTGACGTATTTCAGCATTTTCTCATCCAGCAACAGCGAGCAGTGATGACTGCTACTCTACTCAGCTTATTGATGGTGACGGAGAGTTCAAGGTCGCTGAATTTGAAGAGTTCATCAAAACCACAAAGTTTGCTGACCGAGGGCTTTGTTATTGTGCTGTCGCCATTGTTGGCCCACAAAGTAGTGGTATGCATTCTTATTTATTTATTTATTTTCATCTTCATTTGTGACGTTTCATGTTCTACTTTAGAATGCGAAAAATAACACTCAGGTTATAATGTGGGACATTTTCACCTTCACATTCTCACAGAAACATGAATTAGATGAAGTAAATTTTTGGGTGTTTTGAAGGCTTAAAGCTTAATCACATGGAGAAGAAGGGTTTTTCGTCACTAAAACCATGGATATAATCACATAAATTCCAATGGAGTCTGTTCTCTGTTTTCTTATCTGATACTCATATACGATTAAGTTCTATTTGGATTAATTCAGATTAGCGTTGGACGATTTCCTAAATAGCAAAAAAATAAATAAATATTTTCCCCAACCGAGAGATTGCATCAGTATATTTTACCTTACTATAGTGAGATGGCACATGATATGAGAAGGTTTCACATCCCTAATTTGTTTGTTTGTTTTTGTATAATTCTTTTTACTATTAATGATCTTACCAGGAAAAAGCACACTAGTAAATCGTTTGTTTCAGACCAACTTTAAAGAGATGGAAGCCCTCAAAGGAAGGCAAGTTCTCTCATAATGCTCAAAATGAAAAATTATTTGCCTTGTGTTTTCTCTTATTCACCAGTAATATGACGGGATATGCTTTCTTTTTCCAGGTCTCAAACAACGAAAGGTATTTGGTTGGCAAAATCTCCCAACTTTCAGCGGTTTACTCTTGTCATGGACATAGAGGGTACAGATGGGAGAGAACGAGGAGAGGTGCCTTTGACACCCTGCTTTCCGTTTTCATCAAATTTCAACATATGATCATGCTTGAATTGATGTCATTATACCGGTTTTCATCAACTTCTTCCATATATTCTACTCATGGTTTTCTCGATGATCAATTTTTAGTTCCGACTCCAGCTGCCTTTTGCTTCCTCTTACTTGTAGCTTACAGATTACTGATTGTTTTTCTTTCCTGAAATTACATAAGGTTTCATGTGCCCCTTCCCAACAAGTTCAACTTTTCTGTACTGATAAAGAAATCTTCAGTTTTTGACTAATGGTTCTCTGATTGATCTCAAAATGTTATGCCGCAACACCAACTTTAAGAGGGCAGAAAGTGGATTCTTTCATATCCACTCTTCTTTCCATGTTTTAAAAATAATGCATAATTCTATCAGGATTGTTTTTCGATGTTGCAATCTACTTATAGAAATGTAAATCTGATCTCACTGTCAAGGAGGCGTGCAGTACAAAGTGTATAGTCTCTTGCTGCTTATCATTCGGTTTTTTATTTACAGGATGATACAACATTCGAGAAGCAGAGTACCCTTTTTGCCCTCGCTGTTTCAGATGTAGTGCTCATTAACATGTGAGGTTTTTCTTTTTCCCCTTCTTTATAATATTGACTGTTTGGGATTTGTACTTTTTCTGTCGGTTTGAGTAATCTTCTTTAGAAACTTTTTCGTAGGTGGTGCCATGACATTGGCCGTGAGCAAGCTGCAAATAAGCCTCTCCTAAAAACTGTGTTCCAGGTATATTCTTCCTACCTACTACGATTAAACAGTTAATTGAAATTTCAGAAGTTTGATTTCTTGAACTTTATGCTTGAATTTGCTAATAGGTGATGATGCGATTGTTTACTCCGCGTAAGTCAACTCTGATATTTGTCATCCGTGATAAGACAAAGGTTCGTTCTTCTCTTTTGGTGTTTCTATGTGATAGCTTGAGATGGAGCCAATTTTCCTTTGTATTTGTTATTCATTTTGATAGTATGTTGCATTGCTTCCTTTCTTGGTTTGTAGACGCCATTGGAGTATTTAGAACCTATTCTTAGAGAAGACATTCAGAAGGTAAGTCATTTGGTGCTTTTTTTGTTATTGTCTTACTCTTAATGTTTTTCTTTTACCCTCTCTCCTTTACTGCAGATATGGGACTCTGCTCCTAAGCCTGAAGCCCACATGAATACTCCATTAAGTGAATTTTTTAATGTAAGATGTCATGCTTATATAACTGATAAGAATCAATGGTGATTTGATGTTATTGTGGTGACAACTATAAATCATGTGTATTGATTGGCGATGTGTTATGCGTACGACTAAATGGCTAGGTTGAGGTTGTTGCTCTTTCAAGTTGTGAACGCATGGAAGACCAATTTACAGAGGAGGTATGGCATATGCATACGTGCTATGTGCATATACAGGCACCGTTTAGATTTTTCTTCTCTTTGAGCCTTGGACACCATGTTAAATTGAAAATATGTTGTATTATTTGTTCATATAGAATACAAAATAAGCTATCTTGATACTTACGGATACTTTAAATTTTATCTGGGAAGGAGTGTAAAAGGATTTTCTTGAATAGGGAAAGAAGAAAATAACTAGGCAGGAGTTGCTGGATATCTCAAATATTGCTGCATATTTTATTTCTATGACACTTTGGCGTCTACCTTATAAATTACTTCTAATTTCTCTCATTTATTTGTCCATCGCCATTTCCTCTCTCATCTTTTGTTGCATGCAGTTTCTGCTTAAACAAACCGATTGTCCCATTTCTATTGTTATTCTAAACTCCCCGCGTATTCAAATTAATTCATCTTTTGCCTGTTTGCTTCTTTTTTTTCTATTTGGTTTCTTGTTTAGAATACAAATAACGTTTTGCTGTATGAAGATATTTGGCATGTCGTAGTTTTCTTTCCTTGGTAACTTATGTTTGTGAGTTAAGGTTGGTTGCATGAGGCAGAGATTCTTCCATCCTAATGAACATGGTGAACTTGCTGGAGATCGTCACGGTGCAGTTCCTGCTTCAGGATTTTCTTTCAGTGCAGTCAAGATATGGGAAGACATCAAACAAAACAAAGATCTTAATATTCCTTCCCACAAGGTAAACCTGCGACTATGATATATGCATGTAAATTTGAAGAAGCCATCCATAACTCTTCCATTGCAGGTCATGGTGGCTACTGTACGTTGTGAAGAGATTGTCAATGAGAAGTATGCCGCTTTTGCAGGAAATAAGGTGTTTTTTTTTTCTTCCTATATTGCCATATTTTCCATTCTTCTTCAAACCTAGTTTGATGGCCTTGAATTGGTTTGGAATTGTCACAGGAATGGAGTCAGTTGGAAAAGGCGGTTCAATCTGCTACTGATCATGATCATCGTGGCTTTGGAGATAAGCTCAGTAGAATACTTGATACTTATATATCAGAGTATGCATCTTTCATTTAGCTTTCTCAGCTTGTAGGCTAAAGGATATGATTTGATTTTAATGAGATAAGCTCTGTACATTGACTCGTCAAGATCCTCTCAATATCTCCTCCTGAATGGTGGCTGATCAAGTGTAGTCCATGTTAGTGGTGTGAGGTTGAGGCCTTGACAAAAGATGGAAACAACACACAAACCAGAAAAGGGAAACAAAGTGGGCATTAGTTTTTGGATGTCTATATGGTAGTCTAGAATACACTATTGACGCATGCCAATTTATATTCAGATTTTTTGGTTGACTTCTTATCTTTTAGAAAATTGCACGTAAGATTTCCTTCATTTACAGTTCAACCAAGGACCTTAATGTTTAAGATATCTGTTGTCTCCAAGTTCTGACGCACACATTTTCCCTTATATATGGTTGAATAGTTCCTTACTTTTAGTTTTATTTGTTTTAACAATTCTAGGTATGATGGAGAGGCTACATATTATGATGAAGGTGTCAGATCTGAGAAGCGCAAGCAGCTTGAAGAAAAATTGCTGAAAGTAATGAATCTGGATATCATTTTTTGTCAAACTATATTACAATGTGTTCCCCCTCCCCTTCTTTCCTTGTGCTATAGATAATAGATGGCTGAAATATAACAGTGCAACCGAGACTTAACGGTTTCAGATTTTTAGAAAATTTTGCCTCAAAGACCAAATTGTGTTTATTGTTCTTTTGGTTGTGATTGATTAGATTTCTGTCCTGCATCATCCTCCAATCTTCCATGCCTTTAAATTTTACAGAGGCTTTTTGAGGCTTTCCTAGTGCGCGTTTACCCTTTTTTTTTTCTTCAGGAAAGAATGACTTTCCAATTTTGATTATCAGTTCAATTACCTTATTGATTATTTCACTATTTTGTTAGCTTGCTCAACCTGCATTCAAAGCTTCGCTGAAACATATAAGATGTTCTACTCTGGATAAGTTCAAGGAAGCATTTAAGAGGGCCTTGGACGGGCAGGAGGGATTTTCTGTGGCTGTTTCTAATTGTACCGAGTATTTAATGGCTCAATTTGACAAAGATTGTGCAGGTATGTTTTGGGAATGCCATTCCTTGAGCCAAAATTGAAAACTAAAGCATAAAACGCAAAAGATGAAATACAAACTAAGAGTTTATCCAATTAGTCACAAGTTGAGTGAAATTTTGCTTCCTGCCAATTAGTCAGTCAATTACAATTGAAGATATAATTAATGAGCCTTTTGAATTGGCGTCATTAATATGTGTTTCACTTGTTTGTAAAGCACAATGAGATTAACTCGTTATTTATGCAGATGCTGCTATCAAACAAGCAAACTGGGACACATCTAAAGTAAAGGATAAACTCAGGCGTGATATAGAAGCCCATGTTGCTTCAGTTCTTTCTGACAAGATAACTCAACATACTGCACTTTGTAAGGTATAATAGCATATATTTGTTCGTTGTCTTTTCTGATATAGTTGGGGTTACTAGTATTCATAGATTCAATGTAGTTTTGAGATGTTTTTTTTAAAAAAAACAAAAAAAAAGGTATTCAATCCCTATATGTGTTGTACTAAACTATGGACTTCTAGGTGTGGGGTTTTATTACAAAATGCCTCGGTACAATTATGAGTGGACCACCTATATTTAAGCTATAGATAATTGTTATATTCTCTAATGTGGGACTTACATATCATGACTTGTATCGAGCCACCTAAACTAACAATCTCCATCTTAGTGAGATCCAAGCCAAGGTAACTCGCCCATTCACAACATTCGCACTTTCCAAGAGTGCGCCCTCACAACTCCATCTTTCGACAAGGATTTTCTTGAGCCTTGCTAGGAGTCCTTGCTCCACCTAGTTGGATGCCACTAGGATTTCCTTGAGCCTTGTCTTTACTCCACTAGCCCTTGCTCTACTAGCCCACTTCACCTTTCTCTGTCGGTCCAAGAATTTTTACTTGAGTCATCTCCTTGAACATGTCAATGGCTCCACTTTGAACCAAGTGCGTTGTAGCCTCCAATACCAATTGTTGTACCAAAGGGCCCAATAAGAATCCACTATCTATCCAAACCATGCACTAATGTTGTCCCCACCATAACCACCTAAGTCCAATCCTTGGGTTGACTATATTTTCCCAGGAACTTGGATGATTCATGATGTAACTATACAATGCAGGAAAAGTTGGAGGAGTTGTTATTAGGACCAGTGAAAGCCCTTCTAGAAAAAGCTAGTAATGAGACCTGGCCCACAATAAGGACACTTCTCCAGCTAGAGACTGAATCAGTTTCTTCTGGGAGCTGGAATGCACATCGTGGCTTTGATATGGATGAACAAACCAAAGCCAAAATACATGCAAGTCTAGAAGAACATGGAAGAGGTGTGGTTGAAGCTAAAGCCAAGGAAGAGGCTGGAAGGGTTCTGACGTCTATGGTGGCCAGGTAGGAAATTATTACAATGGTAAAATCAGTGGTTTAACCTTGTTTGAGATTTTATCGTATGCAATTAAGATTTTTTTTTTTTTTTTTGAGGACCTTTCCTATCAAGGAGGGTGATAATATACTAAACTCTCACACACACTACACGGATGCTAGGACTCGAACCAGGACCTTGCCTGGGGTAGCAAATACTCCAAACCACTACACTAGTGGGTTGCAACATATGTAGCCATTATTCTGATGATTTAAATTGCCTACAGGTTTTCAAAAAATTTTAGCCACGATTCTGATTCAATCGAACGTGTTTGGAACCCAAATGAAGATATTAGAGCAATCGCCAAAACTGCTCGTTCTGCAGTATGTCACAATTAACATTACATATATTGAAACTTGAGTTTGATTTTGACCTGGAGCTCTGTTAACTATATTGTTAATTTTTTCAGTCCCTAGAAGTGCTTTCTGTTATGGCTGCGATCCGTTTGCATCATGATGGTGATGAAATTCAGAATACTTTATCGCTTTCCTTCCTGGATTCCACAGATCCTTCTTCTGAAGATAGGAATATTACAAGAATTGACCCACTGGGCTTAAATGCTTGGGAAAAGGTGACCTTTCTTTTGTGCATTGTTTCACTTACGAATTTTTAATTTGTATTTCATGTCCAATGTTTTACTATTATTTGTTTGCATAGATCTTCGAAACCAAAACTATAACTTTCTGGTTCTTTAGCTTCAAAGCTATAGGACCATGGACATGCAAGTGTCTGTGTGGAAAATCACAAATATACAAAGATATATCAGACATATAGTTCAAATATTTTAATTCGTGCAGAAAACGTGGACTGCAAAGTGCCTCCCTCCCTCTCCACCCCCTCCCCAACTCTCTCTCTCTCTCTCTCTCTCTCTCTCTCTGTCTCATTTTGTTCTAGCCTCTAATTCTCATGTAAGTACCATGTAGCTTTTGTGACTTTCCATCCTTTATATAGATTCCATTATCAAATACATTGATCTCACCTCCTACATGTAAAGATGTGTGGGAACGATTCATGGCAGAAGCCGAGGTCATTGTTTCTGACGCCATTGCTAAACAGGTATGTTATTTCACTTATTATTGGTCATAAAGATCCTGCTATTACGATTTAGAAAGAATAAATATATGGAAACTATATGTACAGTGTAAATAATTTTGTTTGTCTCCCATGATGTGTTATGTGTTCGGCCTTTAGTCTTGGTATTACATTTTTCTTGTTGTTAATAGAGAATGCCTCTAAGGAGTTAAAGAGGTGGAAAAACACATCATTAAATATGGTCTCTAGACTTATGCCCTGTACTTGAGTCAGTGCATGCAGTGTTGCTGTTGTCCTGCATAATTGATCTCCTTTAATTGGCATATATTAGATGTAGAGAAAGACAAGGTTCCAAAGTTCCAGAAACTTGCTTCTCCAGTAGTGCAAATTTCACATTAGCCCAAGAACAACCACAAAGTAGAAGAAGAGAATGGAGTTCAAAGACAATCAAAATCTCATTAGCAATAGAGCAGCTTACAAAATACGAGCATGAACCTAAGTAATGCGGCACACTCACCAAGCTCTTACCAACGGGTTACATCTAATGAAAAGAACCCCTAAAGATAAATAGTAGCACTTATAAAAAAGACTTGTATTCTTGAAATAAAAAGAAAATTTAATAGCACCAGCAGCTGTCCATAATAAAATTGTAGGTTCCCAAGGTGAGTAGATAGAAAGACTTTCTAGAAAATTACTTTAACCTTTTAACATTAGATTCAAAGTTTTGTATATCATGGTTGAGATATAAATACATTGATGCACATGTGAAATGAGTATCCTTATTAATCGCCCTTTAATTGTTCATTTTTCTCCTAAATTAATTTACTGATACTCATACCTAGTCCATTCCGCATGTTGTTTTACTATTCAGGAAGCTAACAAGCGTAATAACAACTGGTTACCACCTATTTGGGCAATTGTTGCCTTGATCGTTCTGGGATTCAATGAATTTATGGCACTTTATAGGTACATACTTATGCTTTACTGACAGTGACGATAGAAGATGAAGTTGATGTTCTACCTTAAAATTTTATCATCTGCCACTATTCTCACGCATTCTTATATCTTCATGGCAGAAATCCTTTCTATCTGTGTGTCATCATTGTTGTCTTTGTGCTCTTTCATGCCCTGTGGGTGCGGCTGGACATTGCGGGTGAATTCCACAATGGTGTTGTAAGTATCAATTCTATTGTTTTTATTGTTTATTGCTGCAGATTTGGTGAACATAATGCTCTATTCGTCTCTCAGAGGTATTTAGAATGATTTACAAAGTATCCCAATTAGGATAATAAAAACATAATAGGAAAATATCCTTGATAAATTGCCTATCCATCTCTATTAGGTCATGTTGAACTAGGTTATGTGCAATTTTTGTTCTCACAATATAGAATCATCGGTTCCTTTGACTCTACCAATACCATAATGCATAATAGGAAAATATCCGTGATAAATTGCCTATCCATCTCAATGCCATAATGCATCTTCACTTTGATAGTACTTGTACCTTTGACTCTACATAAGAGTCGTCCCCTATCACAACTTCGTCGTCGTCATCTTTCTCATATGTGTCAAACCAAGAATTTTTTGAACACATGATATGAGCATCCGGAATCCAAAATCTAGTTCGAAGAGGAACCCCTTGAAGAAATAGCGAGTCATGATTAACATTGCTATCAACTAATAAAAGATACTAAGATGCTCCATCATGTTTGCACCCTCCTCCATCCGAAGATTTAGGAACTCCTCCTTCAAGAAGAGTTTGTTTGACAATGATTTTGCCGCAAACATATGTTCGAGCTTTCCCATGTATGCTTTGCAGTGTCTTTGATCGCATTACACAACACTTCATTCGTGAGGTAATTCTTTATGGCCCCTAGCTAACTCATCAAGCGAATTCCACTCCTCTTCCGTCATGGTTTCCAACTTCTTTTCCTTGCCTGCCAAGACTATGCTGATATTCTGCTAGGCTAGGACATGCTTCATCCTTCTTTGCCATTGAGAAAAGTGAAATTGGTACACATGCGACAGGGTAAATTTAAATGCTATTCAAGTAGACACAGTGATCTTCACACACTTAATCCTTGACCAAATATACTTATGACTAGTCAACTGCTAGTCATGAGAGACCATAATGAAGAACACACACACAGAGCATAACAATATGTACCTTCAAGCCTAGAAGATTACTAGTGACAACCTAAGCACTCAGAAGGACCCGTCAATCTAGTCATCCCCTGTGCTAGCAACAACTATGGTGAAAGTGTGTGAAAACATCATAATCAAATAAACAGAACATAGCAGATAGTGATGACTAGTCAACCGCAAGAACACAAACCCAGAAATGCATGAACATCATGCGATGACTAGTCAACTATCAATAACACAAACCCAGAAAATACATGAACATCATGCGATGACTAGTCAACTGTCAAGAACACAAATCTAGAAAATTACAGAGATGCAAACCAGAAATTGTTCACCCAGAAACCCACCATTGGGAAAAATTGGGGGTCATCAACCGACCAGGATTCCACTAAGCAAAAAGATTCTTAAAAAAAAAACACTAGCAAGCTCAACAAATCCTAGGTCTATTTAGGAAGATGAGCTATACCTCCTTTGTGCAATCTTCTTCTCCATTTTAGCAAAACCAGCAGCTTGGTCCTTCATGGCAATGACAGCTCCTTCTTCAGCTCTTTCATCCCATGGCACCAGCTAGCCAGCTCCAACTTAGATAAAAATGAAATTTGGATTCAAGGAGAAAATGACCCATTTCTTCAAGAAACCATACTCTTGAAGAAATCAATCTTGAATATGACCTAGATATATATGAGAGAGTGTTTGATCTAGCAAGATGAGGCTTTCATATTTCAAATGCAGTTTTCGAAAAATCAATTTGGAAAACTCGAAGATGAAAAATATGAAGGTTTACTCTTGAGGAAGAAGAAGAGAAAGTTTTCTAAGAAGCTTTCCAAAACTCACCCACAAAAGAGACGGCTGCGAAATGAGGAATTCTTTGGCTTTTACCCAAAAATTCCTAAGTCAAAATAGTACACATGGCAGCTGAGAAATTCACAGAATAGGACAAAAAAGATGGTTAGGATCCAGCTGGAAACAGTGAGCTAGAAATCTTACTTATGCAAAGGTTGACTAGTCATACGAAGGAAAGATGACTAATCATAATTTTCAGAAATTTAGTGAATGCAATGTAGTGCAGTGTAGAATTTACCTTTGTCAAACACATTGTTTTCCATCAGAATGTAGCCAGATAAGAAAAACTAGAGAAGTAATTCTTAATCAAAACTTAGAGCTTGGGAAATTACAATGATTGCCTTATTACAAAATTGTCAAGGGAAGCCAGAAGAAAATCACAAAATGCATACACTTACAAAAAGTTCTCTTTGCTGGTGCACAACTTCAACTTGACCTTCATGCTAGTCGTCTGTGGCTAATTTGACTGAGCGCTACTTTCTCCAGAGAGCTGCTTATAATTGTAAGAGCACTTGGGCATAAACTAATATCCACTGCTAACAGCGGCTCTGATACCACTTGTTGTGCGAAAACACTTCAAGACCTTGTCGTTGATGGACTACGCAACAAGCACACTCATCAACATGCAAAATAGAAGCACTCACACAAACACAAGAATTTATAGAGGTTCGGCGTTGCTTAGATCCTCTTTGTTGATCGCCACAAGAAATTCACTAGTAATAGGAACACCTTTGGTTACAATGAAGAACCCCATTAGCTCCTACTAAACCCTAGCTCTCTTTTATCTAGTGCCCTGCTCAAACCCAATTTGAATTCCCTTGTTTTCTCTCTTGCGAATAACCTAGCACGATGCCTATTTATACTTATAGGACTTTAGTACAACCTTACAAGGAATATGAAACTTAAAATACCTAAAAACCTAGGAAACGCCATCCTAAAACTAGTAGGATCCGTGCTGGAATTGCGCCTGCCGCTCAAGGGCTCCTCAGGTCCGCTCAAGCGCTCCTTCTTTCCGCCTGAGTATGAGAATTGAGCGGCAGAAGCCAATCATCGAGTTTGCAGCCCCTGACTGACTTGTCTCTTTTATTCCTTTTGCATTCTTTAGGTGAGCTAACATCAATAGCAAATAGATCAAATCTCCCAAATGTAAACACCCACTTACACCCCACTGCCTTTCTGCCTTAGGTAGCTCAACCATGTATATCATGAAGAGTTCTCGTGGATAGCTTTCATCTCTTCTAACATAGTAGTCTTCACTTTGGACTGCGAAGAGCTTCTTAGACATTGTTAGGAATAAACACAAATGACAAATTGATTGCAAAAGTTAGATGTGATTCAGATAAGTGATGATAAGACGCAGCTAAATACCAGAAGATTGGGGTTAATTTCAATTTAGTATCCTAAGTTTTTGACAAAATGACATGTTTGTACCTGTTCTTTTAATTTGAATTAATACTTTAGCCCCGTACCTTTTGAAATCGTGACAATGTGATTCCACCGACAGGCCTTAATTGATAACGTGTCCCATATGAAAGCCACCTTTTTTTTTAGCTTTGGTGGAACGCCAAGTGGAGAAATAATCAGCATAAACGAAGCAAATGCCAGCATAACCAATAAGTTTTTGTTGTTGTTGATTTTTTATACTATTTTACTTTTAATTTTTAATTTTTTTTAAAAGTAATTTGTTTTTTTATTAATTTTTAGTCCAAGTGGTGTTCACTTCAGCGAAAAAAATTGGGCTACACATTTGCCACATCAACATTTAACAGAACCACTAACAATCTAAGTAATGGAGGGACTTGAGTGTAGGGTTTTCCTGAGTTTGGTTATGAGGATGCAAACGCAGTTCCTTTGAAATGATGCTTCCTATTTTTCTGCACCACTTAAATATGAAATCCAAGATTAGCTGCCAGCCCTTAAATTTTTATCATAAAATATAAATAACCACAACATGTTACTGTAAAAGGTTCATTATTCGAATTTGACTTGTAATTTGTGTGCTGCTAACTACGCTACAGCTTCCTGGGCTTCAATCTTTGTCCGCAAAGATCGTTCCAACTATCGGGTGCATGATTAAAAGACCAGCAGAGGAAAGGACAAGGCCTGCAGCTAGATGATAAAAAAAGAGCACAGGAAATGCTAGCAGTGATGTTGGTTGATTATTTATAACATTGTCAAGTCATTCATTATTTCATACGTACGCAGTAGATACATGTTGCCCATCCTTTCTTTATTCACCAGCTGCCGCCTTGTGTTTAAGCAAGTCAAAGCTACGTTAAAAAATAAAAGCAGCCAATCAAATAAGGTTTCAAAAAATCTCCTTTATCAAATAGGAAGTAGACTTTTACCCAAATAAAAAAGGATTGGGATTTTATTTTTTGTTCCTATAGATAACTTTACATAGTTATAGTTTTTTTCCTTTGTTTATTTATTTTTTATGAGAATATATTTGTATATGTTTATATGAGGGAAGATTGAAGTTTTCATTGTTATAGTTATATGTTTTGTATCTTATATGCATAGAATATGAATTTATTTGTGTGGTATAATTTATGAATCATGTCCTTAATAAAATGCTTATTTACTGTAGTGCCTCCTGAAACTTTAGTCAAATCTCACTTTACCCCACAAAGTTAAAATGGCCCACTTATCCCCCTTGACTGTGATTTTGTGTTCCATTTTACCCTCCACCGTTTTCTCCATTAATAACTCTATCAATTTTGATGACGTGACATGGCTATTTTAGTTTTTTTTTTTTACCTCAAGTGATGATGTGTCATGTGAATGACACACTTTTTTTGTTTAAATTGAATTAAATATAAAATTAAAAATATATATATAATTACTTGTTTAATAAAAAAATTATATTTAAAAAATGGAAAAATTAATAAATAAAAATCTTTCTTCTCTATGCTTTAACCCTACCCAAATCTAACTCTCCCCAAAGATCAATCCCTAGTCCCAAAGAATAGCATCATCCTTCCTCCTTTCTCCTCTCTCTACAACCAACCACCGCATCCATAACCACCCACACCCCCACCAGACATACAATTCGGTAGGCTACGACAGTGTTGACTTCAGCTCTTTTCAATTTGTCAAGAACATGCCAAAAGGAAACTGGAAAGTTGCTTTGACAAATTTATCATCCCTCTTGTTGTTAGCTCCTAGCTCCTCTATCTTGAAAAGGATGAGTAATACACAACATCTTCTCAGCATCCGTTTTCATCAATGTATGAATTTAGTATGAGCTTCCCCTATTTACTAATTCAGAATGCCAAGAACTAGTTCAAAAAAAGTAGCTGTAACCTCAAATTGTTAAATCCAAAGCTTCCATTTCTTTTTTTCATGTTCTCTTGGCCATTAAGTGATGGTGCGATGGTGCGGTTGACAAGACCTGCCTCGATTCCTTGGAATCCAGGATGATTCCAGTGATATTTCCGACATCATCCCGATGCCAAGCCCACATACTAAAGAACAAGACTTTCTGCCAAAATTTCGGTATTCTCCCCTGAAAAATGGACAAATTCCAAATTTCACAACCTGTGAAAAACACAATTAATATCCCAACTAGCAGCATGCTTCCAATACAAAAAGACAGTTTACAACAAAGGCCTCTGAGCTCACAAATCAAACCCTAGTACGGGCAATAACAGAGCAATCTAAGGAATTTGGTTTACAATAACGATAACAAAGTTTAACGAAAATAAAAGAAACCAAGCTTATCCTACTGAAGCTCGAGGTTTGAAAGCTTAGGGCTCGGCTCTCCTGCTCAGCTCAATCAACTACTGTCTGGGGGTGCAAAAACAGAAAACGTGTGAGTGGACAAAAACAAAGTTTGATTTACTTTGTAAAACAACATACTAACCCCACCGTTTGAAAAATAAAGCCAAAAACAAGCAATTGATACCATATCTACGTAAGCTTTTTGAAATCAAAGTATTCTCACTTTCCCGAGAATATATGAAACTAACCAAACCAAATCCTTTTTTACTTCAATCCAAAGTTCACGAAGAAATGACTCGCAACAACATATGTAAGAATACTTTCAAATATTCCACTAATACATTTATATATATATATATATATATATATATATATAAACTACTATAAATAGTTATGTAAATCCAAAACTATGATAATATATTCTATACCGGTAGACACCTCAAATACCAATAGTATACGAGGTATACGATATACATATAATATATATATAAATAGGTATAAAAGTATCACACCAACTTGAGTACCGGGGATAACAATCCAACCAGGGGATTGTTTGGCTAGCCTGCAGGATTTCAAGTTTCCACCCTGCGTTTAGGGATGAGCGGTCCAACCGGGGGACGAGCACTCTACAGCACACACGCTAGAAATATCCAACGCCATGTGTGGCCAACACCGAACACTAAGTCTTACGCGCGCAGACAATTTTATCACACGTCGGAATATCCAATGCCACATGTGACATACTAACAACCACCATATATGCCCACACACCGGAATCAACCAACGCCACGTGTGGGTCCAACAAACAAGGGAGGGTACTTAGCATAGTGCAATCACATATTCACATAACCATCACAAGGTATCTTAACTCATATAAATCTTTTGCCCACTTACTTCATCATAGTATGAATTGCAATTTCTCAAAACATAAAATCCATATTAAAAAACAACCATGATTCTTATATTGAAATAGGCAAAATTCCGATTTTGAGCAATGTATATATATATATATATATATCCCATATTTAATGCATATTAATTCAATCGATCAAAATAATGCACTTTCAAAACAAAGTCCACTCACAAATAGTCTCATGCTACTTGACCCTGAGAGAGTCCCACCTGCTGCGTACGCTTGGTCGGAGTATGTATTTCAGAATACGAGCACGACATTAATATAAAATGCTTTGAACGAGGACTTTCAATTAAAACCTTAATTTCCCGAGTTTCAAGTATAAGCACAAGGAACAACACGTTCCTAAAGTCCAACTACGTGTTTCGGATCATGCGATAGCCTCGGAAGACGCTCGGTCAACCGGGCAGTCAAACTTTCCAAATTGGGTCAACTGGGCCCACGAGACCCACGATCTCTGTTTTACGATCTGAAAGTTCCTATGGGTTCCACAAGGTTTAGATACACATCCTGCAAGTTTGGTCCGGATCGGACGGTCAGATCGGTCGCGATCGCATGATCGGACGGTTATCATTTAATGCAAACTTTAACTTATTGAATCGGAACATCCGGGGCTCTAATTCACGATCCACAAATTCCTACACGATCCTAGGGATGTCTACATCAACATATGATAAATTGGAGTCGATTCAACGGTTCGAACATACCGAACCTGGATAACGCCTAATAAGCGATATCCAATAGACGATCAAACAATAACCAAATTCATCTCTGAGCATACCGTCGTGCTCGGGACAACATAGGAAAACATCCGGGGCTCTAATTCACGATCCACAAATTCCTACACGATCCTAGGGATGTCTACATCAACATATGATAAATTGGAGTTGATTCAACGGTTCGAACATACCGAACCTGGATAACGCCTAATAAGCGATATCCAATAGACGATCAAAAAATAACCAAATTCATCTCTGAGCATACCGTCGTGCTCGGGACAACATAGGAATCATTTTAGGACTTAAAGACCGGCCAAAAGGTGGCCCACGGGCCGGCAGCACGTGGGTGTTCAAAGCGATTTCTGGCTATCGGAAAAACTTCAAACCACCAGTCGAGACCTATACCTACAAGATCAGTACATTGAGTAGAGCAACTTTTGTTCTTGGACCAACCCCAAAAAGTCACCGGAAGTGGTCGGAATTGAGGGCCGAAACCGGCCAAAATTGTAATCACTTAAATCCGTTTCAAAATACAGAAATTAATCCTAAACAACACAACCAGTAGCTAGAACACATCGAGAGGATGAGAAAACATACCAAGTTCCCAAAATTTGGTCGCCAGAAACGTCCGAAACGATCGATGGAAAAAGGGCAAAAATCCGATCGTAAATCTGCAATTTCCGGCAGCAACGCTGGCATATCCTGGCGAGGGAGTGGTGGAACGAAGAGAGGAAGAGGAGGCGGTCCTTTTGGGACCGGTGCCGCCAAAAATGGTGGCGTGAGGCGGTGGTGGTGGCTTTTAAAGCCACCAGCTAAATAGAAAAAATTGGGGGGGTGAGGGGTGAGGGGGTCTGTTAAGTAGAGAGAGAGAGAGAGAGAGAGAGAGAGAGAGAGAGAGAGAGAGAGAGATATATATATATATATATATATATATATATATATATAATAGCATTTGAAAACCGTTCTGGATCTCCAAGAATTGAGACTACTAACAATGAAGTTGATATTAAGTTCTTTTTAAAGCCCGACCCAGGGCTATGTCCACAAATATGGAATTATCCTGTTAATCAACATGACAAAATTTGACGAGCTTACATTAACGCCGATCCATACCAACCTTTACTTTCCAAGTATCCAAAATTAGGATTAGTAACTCATTAGCGTAGCTTTCAAAGTTTATGGTTCAAACTATTTCCTTCGTGGTTAGATTATTCACCTTTGAAAGATGTAGCTTTTTGTCTACCGCGCTATCTTTTTAACAAACCATCTGGACATTCTGAGAAAAATGCTTTAACTCTTGAGGGATTTCAAAGTTGGAAGAAAGTTAGAGATAGAAAAAATTGTTTTTTTCTAAATCACGAGGGGAAAGATCTTAACTTCCCTCATAAAATTGCCGAAATATTATGTTTGAATTTGATGAATCTATCCCAGCATATATAGAAAGTCGTTCAGAATTATTCTTCCCAACAAATTGCAAACAATCGACTACAACTTAAGGCAACAATTGAAGCAGTCATGTGGCTTGCATTCCAAGGATGTGTTTTTAAAGGCCATGATGAAAAAAAGAATTCAATCAAACGTGGAAATTTTCTTCAAATGTTAGAAATATTGGCTGCGTATAATGAAAAAAGTTGATGGAGTTGTCTTAGATAAAGCTCCCAAAAATGCCTCTTACACATCACCACATATCCAAAAAGAAATTTTACATGTTTTTTCAACTACAGTGAAGAAAGCAATCTGTGAAGAAATTGTGGAATCAAAGTTTTGTATAATTGTTGATGAAGTGCGTGATGAATCTAAGAGAGAGCAAATGGCTATAGTGTTACGATTTGTTGACAAAGAATGTCTTATTCAGGAGCCTTTTTTTGGGCTTGTCATGTATCAAACGCTTAGGCATTAACTCTGAAGAAATTTATATACTCTATATTGTCTCATAATTCACTAAATATTCAAAATATTAAAGGACAAGGATACGCTGGTGCAAGTAACATGCTAGGATATTGGAATGAGTTACTATGTTTACTATGTTCATTGTTTAGCATATCGATTACAATTGGCATTAATTGCATCATCAAGAGAAGTTATTCATGTTCACCACTTTTTCACTAAATTGACTTCTATTGTCAATATTGTTGGTGCTTCATGCAAGCGTAATGAAGAACTAAAAAATGCTCAAGCTGCTGAAATTGAGCACATGATTGCAATTGATGAGCTCGTGACTGGGAAAGGAGTGAACCAAATTGGCACCTTACAACATGCTGGTGATACTCGTTTGAAATCAATTACTAGCTTGGTAAATATGTTTAGTGCAACATGCACAGTTCTAATTAATATAATTGATAACAGAACTACTTATTCTCAACGAGGAGATGCTGGTGCAGCTTATGAGCCGATGACTTCATATGAATTTGTCTTTATCTTACATCTTATTAAAGAACTTATGGAGATCACTAATGATCTTTGTCAAGCTTTGCAATGTCAATCCCAAGACATCATAAATGCCATGAATCGTGTTTCTTCCACTAAAGCACTCATCCAAGAATTAAGAGATGATAGGTTTGAGAAGACAACTTCAACATTTTGAGAGTGACATTGTTCGACTTCCAAAGTTCAAAAACTTGTCAACAATTTCTGATCTATCCCAATGGATGGTAACGACTAGAAGATCAACGACATATCCACTTGTTTATAGAGTGGTTGTGCTTGTGCTTACTCATCATGTTTCTACTACAACTGCAGAGCGATCATTTTATGCTATGCGTATAGTAAAAACTAGGCTTTGTAAAAAGATGGAAGATGAATTTCTCATAGACTCTTTGATTACATACATCGAAAGGGAAATTGCAAAAAAGTTTAGCATTGACTCAATCATAGATGGTTTTCGAGATATGAAAGAACGACGAGTGTTATTTTGATACCTAATTGAATAAACAATTGTTTTTTGCCTTTTATTTTTCCACACATTGTTAAGGTTGAAAAATTGAAATTTTTTAATGTCTTGTTTGGTTTATATGTTAGCCCCCCAACAAATAAATTCATGGCTCTGCCACTGCCCATGTCATCTGTCATATAGGTCATACTAAGGAGAACAACTTTAGATACCAACTTGTGCAGTCCCGTTCTCAAATTGATCTGCATTAGGAGTTGTCCCACCAAGTTGTTTTGGTCGTCTACTCTTTGAGCTATCTGGTTTACTTTAAGGCTGAGGTCTACTTAACTGCTTGGATCTGGATGAGAGAATTGTGTGGAGCCCAACTGCATGCGGGCTAGGGGTTCATTAGAGATGTATGGAGCAATCGTCAAACACGGGGGCAAAGGAAGGAATGGTTGTATATGCTCCAAGATGAGGCAGTAATTGGTGGCGGGGCCAAGATGGTGCATCTTGGATTCGGCTGTGAGGCTGTGCGACTGCAAGGAGGTTCCAGCAATAGGGCCTCAGGGTGGAGCCGTTTCGGCCATGGGGCCGTGCGGCAACAAGGATGTGGGCCACGCTGTCATGCCTTGAGGTGGAGAAACAGTCTCGGTCGCGAGACAGCGAGACATATGGCTTTGGTTAGTTGCAGCGGCCTTGCTTCGAGTGCGTATACTTCCAACCATGGTTGGAAGGCTTTGTTTGAGTGATGAATAAGAGGAAACAAATTCCTTTGATTCAAGAGCATGCGTTGAGTATAACTCGTGCTCTCAATGAAAGCACCAAAATGTTTGAGCACGGGGAATATTCGCACATAGATTCTTTGAACCTCGAACTTCCTTCTCTTTCTTCCCTACGAAAAAGGTTGAAGTAAATAGACCACACCAAGGGGTGTTGGCTAAAGGCCCTCAGATGCCTAAGCTAGTTCGACTGGACCTTGAAAAAGATACGATAATAGCTAAAGTGGTCGAAGTTTTCTCTACGGTACGAGAGAACCTGGTGGCTGGAGTCGAGAGAGAGAGAGAGAAAGAGAGAGAGAGAGTTTCGGCTAGGGATTTAGGATTACCTCATATGTTTGATTTGACCGTGGCAAACAATTAGGGAAAATAACCCTGGGGTGCAAGGCCCCAAACCAGGTAGATATTTATGTCGTCGCCATTAAAGTATTCATACATGTGACACATAGTTGCAGCCTTGAGGCAGATTATGGCTATGCACTATGCCATGAGGGCTGATCAATGTTTGTGGGTTGGGAGAGTCT
Organism: Prunus avium; assembly: GCF_002207925.1. The sequence goes on along the minus strand of NW_018922342.1, from coordinate 6,185 downwards.
GGCGTATTGTCACTTCTATTGTCCAAAAGTGACATTTATGATTTGTGTTTTTAACGGATTTGAAGCAGGTTTTGGGTCAGCTGATGACTTGACAGTTCTTATAAAATAAAAGAATTGTGGTTGTGATGTTTTGGATGTTATGATTACCTTGATTATACAAGGATTATACACCATTTGATGGGGTAGGGGCTAATCCTGCAGGTAGAAGACACCATGAACAGGGTAACCAAGGTTAGGAGCAGAAGGCTATGTTCGTGTACATGTTTTGCACAAGATGTGGTTTGAGCTTATTTAATTTGGTGTGAAGACTTCTGATGTGAGTATTAATTTCTGAGGAGCAGGATATATAATAGGTTGAAACTCAAATTATTATATATTGTTGGAATGTAATATTTGACTCAGAAGAGTTGAGTCTGTATTGACATTGTGGTTCAGAATGGGTTGTATTGTATAAAGAAAAAAAAATTCCTAGTATAATTGTTGAAGGTTCTACGCTTCACGTCTCGGATCGGTTTGTTTGTAATAACTTAAACATGTTATTTGTGGTTGGAAATTTGGGGCTTGATAGCCACCAACTTTGAGAGAGAGAGAGAGAGAGAGAGAGAGAGAGAGAGAGAGAGAGAGAGAGAGAGAGAGAGAGAGAGAGAGAGAGAGAGAGAGAGAGAGAGAGAGAGAGAGAGAGAGAGAGAGAGAGAGAGAGAGAGAGAGAGAGAGAGAGAGAGAGAGAGAGAGAGAGAGAGAGAGAGAGAGAGAGAGAGAGAGAGAGAGAGAGAGAGAGAGAGAGAGAGAGAGAGAGAGAGAGAGAGAGAGAGAGAGAGAGAGAGAGAGAGAGAGAGAGAGAGAGAGAGAGAGAGAGAGAGAGAGAGAGAGAGAGAGAGAGAGAGAGAGAGAGAGAGAGAGAGAGAGAGAGAGAGAGAGAGAGAGAGAGAGAGAGAGAGAGAGAGAGAGAGAGAGAGAGAGAGAGAGAGAGAGAGAGAGAGAGAGAGAGAGAGAGAGAGAGAGAGAGAGAGAGAGAGAGAGAGAGAGAGAGAGAGAGAGAGAGAGAGAGAGAGAGAGAGAGAGAGAGAGAGAGAGAGAGAGAGAGAGAGAGAGAGAGAGAGAGAGAAAGAAAGAGATTCCTCCATTTTGTTTGTCTTGGAGTTTCCTATTTGCAAGAGAGATTTGGAGACAAGAGGGAGATTAGAGAGTGTTGTGTTTGCATCTTTGACTTGTTTTGGTGTTGCACAACACATTGGGTTAGCTCTCTCTTTCTTGGTTTACTTGGTGTGTTAGCAATTTAGTGAGCTACAAGGAGAGTTTGTAAGATTCTCTTCTTTTGTTATTGTTGCTCTTTTGTTTATGAATTACACATTTGTATTAGCTCTCTCTTTTGGGTATTTGTATGAGCAAAAAATTAGAACTTTATTCTTGGCTCATTTGGTATGAGAATGGATTTGGGTGTATGTGGGATTTGGGGTTGTGAGAGCTTAAACACTCTTTTGTAATCTCCTTTGTTATTAGTGAATATAAACCTCTGTGTTATTTTTGGTTTATCTGCATCTGTCATGTCTTGTCTTTGTTATATTTTGGTCTCATATTTGACGTTTGACATTTCCACGCACAACATTGTCCACTTGTTAGGCTTCAAAATTGGCCATGTGGCATCCCATACAAATAGTCTTTTTTATTTGAGATATTTAGTCAAATACTCATTCTTAGCACTAATGATATAAATAAACCCTACATCATTTAATGTCACATCCTAGATCAGTTCCGCCGTAACGATATTGTCCACTTTGGACCCCTGCCCTCACGGTTATGTTTGTGGGAACTCACGAGCAACTTCCCAGTGGGTCACCCATTCTGGGATTGCTCTAGCCCAAACTCGCTTAACTTCGAAGTTCCCATGGAATCCGAAGCCAATGAGCTCCCAAAAGGCCTCGTGTTAGATAAAGGTGGGCATGTACATATAAGGAACATCACCCCCTCTATGTTGGTTAATGTGGGATATTACATTTAATTTCTATAAATGTACCCAAAAAATGATAACTGACCCTATTGAATTTATTTTTTATTATTAAATTACTTTGATGCCCTATTGTGTGTTTTGGGTTTTTTTATGAGGTTTTGGGGTTGGATTTGTTTTAAGAAATCGATAGTTGTTTTATAATTTATAAGAAGTTAAAAGTCTCTTTGTTCTATTGTAAATGGACTTTGGGTGTATTTTTAAAGTCCATTTCATATAGGGTATTTTTATCATTTGAGCCCCGTATTGGGTATAATGGTGAATCCCCCTTTTTATTTTAGGTTGTAGTGTCGGCCATTTCTGGCCTTGTGAGTTGTGAGTAGTGTCAAACGCGTACAGTTTGGCTAAAACACCAGTTCGAGAAGATGCTACGTACGTAAGTAGTAGCCCTTCCAATAAAGTCAATACAAATTGTTTAGAGTACTAACCCGCTAGAGGCTATTATAAATATTGGATAGCACCCTATTATAAATATTATATAGCAACCTGCTTCATTGAAGGTGAAAAAGAAAAAGAAAAAAGAAAAAAACAGCAACCACCACCACCTCCGCAACAACAACGTCAAAGCAAACGCTTTGGGCCAGGAATCTCTCTCGTCAACTAAAAGCTCCTCTTCACACTTTTGATTTCGAATCGCAATATGGAAGCTGCCAGCAGCTCTCGGGGATTGCTTAATGGGGAAGAAATCCTTGAAGGAAATGGTGAGTCTTTTAAGTAGTTGTGGTGATTATTAGTTAATGTTGTAGTTGTGGTACCGGAAGTTACTTTAGTATATAGTTTGCTAAGTTATTAAAACCAAGAATCTCACGGTTAGATTGATCTCGCGACACACCTCTCTTTGTAGGAATTTTTCTGTCATGTGCATGGCTTTATTTGGCATGCATATACATAATTCAGCCGTCCGATTATTGGAAGCATTGGCTTTACACCGACCTGAATCCGGCTACATCGCCGGAGTGAAAGCTTTTTTTTTTTTTTTGGGGTCAATGGAGCGAAAGCTTCGCCGTTTAACTGGAAAGTGTGATTCTTGTTGGGTTGTTCCTTGTTTGTTCTTCAGCTGTAAGATGGGAATGATCAAGTTTTTTGTTTGTTTTATAAATATTTCTGGGATAAACAATTTTTTTTATAGAACTTACAAGTTCCAGGAAATATATATTGATGTGGGACGAAGAGGAGAAATATATAATTAATGGGTACAAATGCAATTTGGTTTTTAATAACAAATAGAAACAATGGAAGGGTCAACGAAGAAAGAAAAAGAAAAAGGAAATCATTTTAAAAAAAAGCTGCCGTGTCCTGTCTGAAATATATTGACTTTGTAAATTGTACAGATATTGGTCTTCTTCTTTCCATGGGACGTTCCTTAGCTTTGGAAATCCAAGGCTTTTGTTGATTTTTTCCATCTAAGTCTAACGTATTTCAGCATTTTCTCATCCAGCAACAGAGAGCAGCGATGATCACTGCTACTCTACTCAGCTTATTGATAGTGACGGAGAGTTCAAGGTCACTGAATTTGAAGAGTTCATCAAAACCACGAAGTTCGCTGAACGAGGGCTTACTTATTCTGTTGTCGCCATTGTTGGCCCACAAAGTAGTGGTATGCATTCTTATTTATTTTCATCTTCATTTGTGTTTGTTGCTTGGTTGAGGATTTGCATATGATGAAATGTGTTTCATTTAAGTTCTCCTACTTTAGAATGCCAAAAAATAACACCCTGGTGATAAATTACATGAAGTAAAGTTTTGAGTGTTTTGAAACGCTGCTACCATGTTTTGAAGCTTAAAGCTTATCACATGGAGAAGAAGACGGGTTAACGTAGTTTTTGTCTTTAAAGGCATGGATATGATCACATAAATTCCTATGGAGTCTTTTCTCTGTTTTCTTATCTGATACTCATATATGTTTAAGCTCTATTGGATTCATTTGTTTGTTTGTTTTTGTTCTTTTTTTTTGGTATAATTCTTTTTACTATTAATTATCTTTCCAGGAAAGAGCACACTAGTAAATCGTTTGTTTCAGACCAACTTTAAAGAGATGGAAGCCCTTAAAGGAAGGCAAGTTCTCGCATAATGCTCAAAATGAAAAATTATTTGTCTTTAATATTTTTTCTTATTCACCAGTAATATGACGGCATATGCTTATTTTTCCAGGTCCCAAACAACAAAAGGTATTTGGTTGGCAAAATCTCCCAGCATTCGGCGGTTCACTCTTGTCATGGACATAGAGGGTACAGATGGGAGAGAAAGAGGAGAGGTGCCTTTGACACCCTGCTTTTTGTTTTCATCAAATTTCAATATATGATCATGCTTGAATTTATTGTCATTACTGGCATTCTGTTGGTGGCCCAACCCATGAATTCATTGCTGGGTTACTTCTTGCATATGTTCTACTCATGGTTTTCTCGATGATCACTTTTTAGTGCCGACTCCCGCTGCCTTTTGCTTCCTCCTACTTGTAGCTTACAGATGACTGATAGATACTCTGCTCTTACTAAGGGATCAGTTTTCAAATCCGGATTTACCGGTTGTTTTTCTTTGCTGCAATTACTTAAGCTTTCATATCTAAAATAGTGAAATCCTTTGCGTTTTATGCTACCCTTGCCGATAGCATCCTTTCATTTGTGAAATTTATGTAATGCTACTGTCTGATATTATATACCTGTCATGCAACTTCCCGACAAGTTCAACTTTTCTGTACAGAGAAAGAAATCCTCAGTTTTTGGCTAATGCTTCTCTGTTAGACTGATCTCAAAATGTTATGCCGCAACACCAACTTCAAGAAAGTGGATTCTTAAATATATTCACTCTTCTTTCCAAGTTTTAAAAATAATGCATCATTCTATCATGATTGTTTTTCGAGGTTGCAATCTACTTATCGAAATGTAAATCGGATCTCACTGTCAAGCAAGCAGGCGCCAAAGTGTATATTCTCTTGTTGTTTATCATTCCGTTTTTTATTTACAGGATGATACAACATTCGAGAAGCAGAGTACCCTTTTCGCCCTTGCTGTTTCAGATGTAGTGCTCATTAACATGTGAGGTTTTTGTTTTTGCCCATATTTATTGACTGTTTGGGATTTGTACTTTTTCTGTCGGTGTGATTAATCTTCTTTATAATTTTAAGGTGGTGCCAAGACATTGGCCGTGAGCAAGCTTCAAATAAGCCTCTTCTAAAAACTGTGTTCCAGGTACTTTCTTCCTACCTACTGTGATTAAACAGTTAGTTTAAATTTCAAAAGCTTGATCTCCTGAAATTTATGCTTGAATTTGCTAACAGGCGATAATGCAATTTTTTAGTCCGCGTAAGTCAACTCTAATATTTGTCATCCGTGATATGACGAAGGTTCGTTCTTCTCTTTTGGCATTCTATGTGATACCTTGAGATGGAGCCAATTTTACTTTGTATTTGTTATTCATTTGCAGTGTCTGTTGCATTGTTCTTGGTACAAGGCCATTCCACTCTAGGCTGAGTTTTTTATAGTGCAGTTGTCCTTCTTTGTTTGTAGACGCCATTGGAGAATTTAGAACCTATTCTTAGAGAAGACATTCAGAAGGTAAGTCATCTGGTGCTTTATTTTGTTATTGTCTTAGTCTTTTAGTGTTGTTTTTTTTACCCCGTCTCTCCTTTTCTGCAGATATGGGACTCTGCTCCTAAGCCTGAAGCCGACAGGAATACTCCATTAAGTAAATTTTTTAATGTAAGATGTCATGCTTATATAACTTATAAGAATCAATGGTGATTTGATGCTATTGTGGTGAAAACTATCAATCATGTGGTTATGTACTACTAAATGGCTAGGTTGAGGTTGTAGCTCTTTCAAGTTGTGAACACATGGAAGACAAATTTACAGAGGAGGTATGATTTTTCTTCTCTTTGAGCCTTGGACACCATGTTAAATTGAAAATATGATGTAGTATTTGTTCATAGAATACAAAATAAGCTTTAAATTGAAAATATTTTGATACTTATGGATACTTTAAATTTCATCTGGGAAGGAGTGTGAAAGGATTTTCCTGAAAAGGGAAAGAAGAAAATAACTAGAGGAGTTAGGTTTCTCAAATGTTGCGGCATATTTTATTTCAACAACACTTTGGCGACAACCTTTTAAATTACTTCTGCTCGCCATTTCCTCTCTCATCTTTGGTTTCGTTCCAGTTTCTGCTTAAACAAACCGATTGT